>PVJX010008909.1:0-18550 GCA_004027295.1 Dolichotis patagonum
TCTTACATTGCTTTCTTGTGATCCGCTTTGCTCTGTTTTGTTGTGTTTAATTTTACCCTTTTGATATAATTGCATGCATATTTGAGTGGGTAAGATGGATGACCATATTGCTGTTTTTGTCAGATCGTGCAGCAGAGCTGTTAACAGTCTCACTGTTTGAATGTCTACTTTATGTTTTAACTTTGTAATTTGAACAACTATTTCCAAGAAGTCAGTATGTAATTTGTCAAGTAATAATTTCTTAGGTTTTTGTTGTTGTTTTCCTTTTTTCCTTGGAATACTGTATTGTCGCTACTCTTTATTCTGTTTTGTTTTGTTTTTCTCTCTTTAAATAAAATTATTAAAAAAAAAAAGAAGAATATACACAGCACAATTTACCAAGAAACTGCCTGTTACTGAGCAGAAGCTATAATAAACATGCTCACCAAAGCACTGTAAGCCTTTTATCTGCAGCTGTAGCATCTGGTGCCAAGTAATTCTTTAGCTTCATAGTGTATCTGTGAGTTAACAAATAAATGATAAGTAGAATACTTGAGAATTATTTTAAAAATTCTGTAGAAAAAATATACTTCATAAGCAAAGAACCAAAGAAACCCCACTACACATAAAGCATTAAGTATATATAAAAGCACCAAGACGAAGCTCATCTTAAGAAACTTCCCTTGAGCTTATGACTTTGTTTGTTCTCAAACATTATAATCAAACCTAAATAAAGCACCCACTAGACATCAAGTTGTCCTTTTCCAAGGAAAATAAAAGATTAAACATCCACATCAGTTTATGTATATCAACCCCTTTGAAGAGGGACCAGAGAAACGTTATTGCCAATGATGTGGCAGATTTTACACTTACTTGATGAGCTCCACTGTGTCTGAATACATAGGGAATGGAGATTTGGATTCCTGAGCATTCTTCTCTAATGCATTCCCACATTCAATAAAAGATACCACAGCATCAAGGTAGTATACCGCTTTCTCAAACCTATCAGACTAAAGGAGAATAAAAGTAGTGAGTAGTGATCCACTGTAAGTACAAATAACAAATGGAGATTTAAACTCATTTGATTAAAAACTAAGCATAAGAATATTTACATACCAATGCATCCGCATTGTGCTTTAGCTTTTTTGCTTCCTGTAAATAATGGTCTGCTGAGTAATTTCTGCAATGTAAATAAAATAGCAAATGTTTTGTAAGATAATAGTAGTTCATTTCAATCTCCAATAACACTGCTTTCATTTTCTTCAGTAAAGAAAACAAACTATCATTAAATATCCATTTCAGGTTGTTTTTTTTTTTTTTTTTTTTTTGTACTGGGGATCAAACTCACAATCTTGCCCTTGCTGGCAGGTGCTTACACCTCTGAGCTAAATCCCCAGCCCTGAGGGTTTTTTTTTGAGTAAATGTTTTTATCAGGTCAACAGCATAAATCCATGGCAAATGTTTTATTCAGGAAGACAGAAATCAAGCTCCCTAGAATGCATGTATTTATTTATTGTTGGTACCGGTGACCTTGTGCTTGCCAGGCAGGTGCCTATGCTGCTGAGCTAAATCCCAGACCTGTATTTATTTTATATAGGTATGTATTAAATATTATAACATATATGCTCACAGAGATATATATATATATATATGTTTATTTTCAGACAGGGTCTCACTGAGCCAGACTGGCCTTAAACTTAGCCTCCTGTCTCTGCCTCCTGAGTAGCTGGGATTAGAGATGTGTATCATTACATCTGGCTCAAGCTCTTTAATATTAACTACTAACTTTCTTGAGTTGTTTTAAAGTTAGGCTTGGTGGCACATGCCTATAATCCCAGCACTCAGAAGGCTGAGGTGAAAGGATTAGGAATTTGAGGCCAATCCGGGCTACACAGCAGGTTCAAAATTGGCCTGGACTGCAGTGAGACCCTGTCTAGAAAAAAAGAAAGAGTAAATAAGACATAGGAGAAATAATCTTTTAACAAAAATTAGGGAACAACAACACTGCTCTTCGTTGGCCAAGGAAACACCTATTTTAAACAATGACACAGTGTACCAGCAACAGTGGCCACCTACTGGAAGGCACATCCTCTCTGTCCTCCACAAGGGTTACAGAGCAGTAGTGGACTAGTATTAGAGGGTGCTTTTAAGTTAAACTCAAAATCTCCTGTGAATCACACTCAAATATTAAAGCTCTGACAGAAATTAAAAGCATTTCACCAGTGACTGACAACTTTTCTTAAATGCATTTCAAAAGATTGTATTTATCTCACCTGTCGTCAAAGGCAAGCTTTGTTCTCCGAGGCTTAGAAGCATCAGGAACCGGTGTTGATAGAGGACAATTAGAGGAGATATTTGCAGCCTTTTCCTAACCGAAAAAAATATATATACAGTATCATGGAAACTGTGAGGAGATAAAAATCAAGCTAACGGCATTTCCTCAGCCACTGCTAAAGTGAAAATAAACTTCCACTATCTTTAGTACTAATGTTATAAAACTTGTAACTTTATAATGTAAACTTTTTAATAAAATGAGTCCACTTTATTATGTAACCAAAACATTCTCATATTAAGAATGCACAAATTGGTGTGGTGGTGCATGCCCACACGCCTGTAATCCCAGCACTCAGGAGCCAGAGGCATGAGGATTGCTGCAAATTTGAGACCAGCCAGGGCTAAAAAGTAAGCTCAAGGCCAGCCAGAACTGCATAGCAAGACTCTATCTCAAAAAGACCCCCGCTCCCCCAAAAAATCTATTACATGGTAAGCACTGGTCCAGACAGTTGCTGAAAAATTAGGATACAGACCTCATTATCAAAATGGCAAAATTTACAGATAAGTGAAAACTGCTATAATGTTTATTAGATGCTTAGTATTTAACAGGCACTAAGTTAACTAAGCACTTAGCGTAGTTATTAATCCTTCAACAATTCTATGAAATAGGTATTACACTGACTTTAAAAATAAGCAGTTTCAAAGAGGCTAAGTTCACACATCTTTAGATGTATGATCTGATCTGATGCTAAAAGCCCTCTCTTCTTAAACTTTATTCTGATTTCTATCAACAATTCCTCTATACGAGGGCTCAGTCTTTCTCTTTGAAAATGCCTTCTATACAGCCTTATCTTTAGTAAGATCAAGAGCATTATCCTTGCTGGGGATTTAGATCAGTGGCATAAGCAACTGCCTTGCAAGCGCACAGTCGTGAGTTTGATCCCCAGTACCAATAAAACAACAACAACAACAACAAGAAGCATAAGAGTATTTTTCTACAGTAAAACACTGGACACTAGCAGAATTTATCCCATCAATGCATGTATGTTTCAATAGTAGAAACACTTGATAATGTGTCATTCACATTTGTGCTTAAAATTACTTAAAAGGAACCATATAGTAATTTTATTTTGTCTTGCAAGAACTTTTCAGTTCCATCTATGGTATTATGACCTACTTCAAGGAATGAAAATAAAAGTACTACAACTTGAGAAATGCTAGATTCTTTATGGTACAGTTTATGTTTGTAAAGTGATTTCCTGAATATGATGCTGCAGTATAACATTACTATCTCTTCTATGTTTTATACATTGTGATTGTTTAGATCTAAAATGTCTCCCAAATGTCCATGTTTTCAGACGGGCATTTGGCAGGTGATGGGACCGTGGGGCTCTACACTGGTAAGTCTACTCATGAGTCCAGCACATCTGGGTCCTTGGGACATGACAATCACTCTCCAAACTATTGTAGAAGGATATCTGGCTAAAGAAAAGAACCTGTACATCTTAGTTTGAGAAGTTATTCATAATGTGAATGACCTTAATCTTAAAATTTAACCATATTTAATAAGGATGACAGTTTTTTATGTTTAAATTTTTTGGGGTTCTGTTTTGGGCTTTTTTTTTTTGGTCTTTTTGAGGCAGGGTTTCACTATGCAGTGCAAGCTGGCCTTGAACTCACTGTGTAGCCCAGGCTGGCCTCAAACTGGCAGCGATACTCCTGCCTCTTGCCTCTCAAATGGTGGGATTATAGGTGTGCACCACCACACCCAGATTAAGGATAGGTTTTTTTTTGTGAGTCTGATTTTTCAAATCTCAAACTTTACTTAAATCACAAATAATAATCCAGTGAATTAAACTCTAAAAAAATCTACAGATTATAATTTTGTCTAACATATTGTTTATACCTGATGAGACCAATTTAGAAAGCAATGCAAATAACCTGGTAAAAAAAGAGAGACAGTCTATTGAAAGACAGTCTTAAAAAACACTTCAAATCTTAATCCACAGACATGGGCTGGGGATTTAGCTCAGCGGCATAAGCGCCTGCCTGGCAAGTGCGAGGTTGTGAGTTCGATCCCCGGTACCGCAAAAAAAAAAAAAAAAAAAAAAAAAAAAAAAAAAAAAAAAAAAAAAAAAAAAAAAAAAAAAAAAAAAAAAAAAAAAAAAAAAAAAAAAAAAAAAAAAAAAAAAATCCACAGACATAAAGAATAACCTCCAGGGCTGGAGATTTAGCTCAGTAGCGTAAGCACCTGCCTGCCAAGTGCTAGGTCATCAGTTAGATCCTTGGTACAAGAAAAAAAAAAAAAAAAGACTATCTTCCTATGTTATGTGCATGTTAGGAATAACAACAATTGGGAATAATTTCAGAGTTAGCTCAGCTGACCTTTCTTTCCTATTTTAAGAATCAAAGTCAAGTCGTTGCTTTGTCACTTTATGTAATACATAAAACTTGACTGGAAAATCTAATTCCAAGAAATCCAAAGCCTACTGCAAAACATAAACAAGTGCTCAATATAAGCACAAAACCCATTTGTTGATTGTTTTTAAAATGTCGTAAGTTTTTCCAAGTTTCCAACTGAATTAATGGGCATGGGGACAACTTAGTTATTGCTTTCATGATCTTAGATCACTGTATAAATTTATCTTCAATATTCTGACAGTATGAATAAAATGTGCAAGCTTAGGAGATTTTAACAAAAAGTTCAAAACAGTGTTACCCTGACCATGTAACAATGAGAGTGACTTTTCAAAAGCTCAAGTCCCCCATATTGTACCTTGACCTCCTTGGAGCTGCTGGAAATTTTCCCTTCAGTCTTCTTCTGCTTTGACGTGGAAGAACTGTTTTTGCTGCTGCTACTATTCTCTTTGTTGCTATTATTGCTTGATTTTAAAGAAGATGATTGACTAATAGTCCTTTTCCGAGAGCCATGCTCAGCTTTTGGATCTTTCGAAGGTACAGGCCCAGCAGGTGAAGGCAACAATTCTTTTTCTTTTGCAGCACTCTGTTTAGATGACCTGCCGAACAAAGCAAATGCTGCCCTTATTTTTCCGCACAGCAATACGGTGGGCTGCATTCTTCCCTTTCTCTTTACCTGCTTTTAAGAAAAACTTGCTTCCCCCTATTTGATTACAAGGATAAGTATTTTACTGTGAAGTGAATGAAACTGAGAGTTGGTGGGCATCTTATCTTTTTCCCCATCCCTCTTCTCTCTTGTCCTTTTTCTCCACAGTAGTATACCATTTCAAAACTGTAACCGACTAAAAGAACAGATGACTGATGAATACAAGTTAGCAACAAATCTCCAGTAAGCTATATACAATCTTGCATCTACCCAGAAAGTGATAAAGTTTTAACTGTTACCCATACCTACCTCTATCCTATTAAAGAAAGTAAAAAGGAGAAAATAAATCTTAAATGTTTTCACTCCTACTGGCTAAATGCAAAAGCTCCCATAAAATTAAGCAAAGGCACACATGCGTGGTATCAGTGACAACATGGTAGACAGTATCCAGCACCCACTGACACACTGACATGAACAACACAGGCAGGCACCATGTTTCAGGGAGACATACTCTCTGTTGCTGGATGGCTTGTGGCCTGCTGAATTCTTGTCCTCTGTTTTGGGTTTTTTGCTCTCATTGGCTCGACTATCATCTTCATTCTGGATAAAAAAGGAAAACAGCAGCTAGTGGACCTGATGTTTTTCATCTAACTTCAGCTTGGATCACTAGAAATCCCCAGTTTATGCCTGATACAACCTCAGAAATAAGATGAATGAGAAGAACAGCTCACTTAAACAATGAATAGTAAGGTCTTGGTTTTTGAGACATGGTCTCGCTATGCAGTTCAGGCTAGCTTCGAACTTGTGGCAATCCTCCTGCCTCAGCCTCCTAAATGCTGGGATTATAGGCATGCAACACCACCTGGCCAACACAAGGTTTCAAGGCTAAGAAAGTTCTCTATGTTAGATATATAGAATCTCGAAATACTGAAAGAGATTCCCTATAGTTTTATTTTTTATTTTTCCAAATCCATTTTATTTCAAGGATAAAAAGAAAAAAAAACTACACCAAAATTTCAAAACACATCAGGGGGCAACAACCGTATGTACACTGTGCATTGTCATTCCCAAATCATTCACCCACAGCACACGACACCTGCATTCAATTGTCCAAATGATACCAGCACGAATCTTTCTCTTTAGTGAACTCAGAGATTTCTTGTAGTTTTACATGAGATTTTCTTTTATGTAATGATTTTGAAGAGGGTATTCCCAAAATTTATATAACTCATATATCATGAAACTCAAACTTTTAAAGTATACAATTCTACAGGCATGGTGGTAGATGCCTGTAATCTAAGCACTTGGGAGGCTGAGGCAGGAGGGTAACTGTGAGTTCGAGGCCAGCCTGGGCTACAAAAGCAAATTCAAGCCTATCTTGCACTACATAACAAGACCCTGGTGGGGGAAAAAGAACACAATTGTACAGCATTTGGTATTTTCACAGTTGTAAAGCCATCACCGCAATCAATCTTAGCACATTAAAAAAAAAAATTTTAGCACATTTTCATCATTCCAAAAAGAACTGTATCTATGTATAAGCATTCTTCCCTCCTCTCCAGACTCTAGTTTATCTATGCAACTTGTTGCAGATTCTAGGCATTACTTATATTCTAGATATTACATATAAATGGAATCACAACATGCATAGTCTTTTATATCTGGCTTCTTTCATTTAGTGTAAACTTTTTTGGAAGGTCCATTCATTTAGTGGTATAGATCAGTATTTCACTCACATGGCTAAATAACAGATATATTATCATTTATCCATTCAACAGTTCAAGATCATCTGGGGTGACATTTTAGCTAATTTAATGTCGCTATGAACATCTTGAGCATACAAATTTTTGTGGATGTTTTCACCTCTCTTGGGTACACACCTAGGAGTACAAATGCTGGGCCATAAGGCGTTATGGTTTATATCCACACGTCTGCCCAAGAGCCTCATGTCCTCAGAGATGGGGCTTTTGGAAGGTGACTGGATTACTGGAGCATTACAGGTGACTTGCTGTTGGAAGATGGGCTCTAATCAGGAAAGGTGGGAAACTGCTGGGTGACCTGGATGGGTCTATCTCCTTTCTCAGTGCGTTCCTCTCTGCTCCCTGGCTGCTATGAGGCAAATAGCTCTTTCTCTGCCACCTATGCCCCTCTGCCGTGCCATTCTGATTTGGAACCAGTAAACTATGAACTGGAAACACAAGGCACAATAAACCTCCATTCCTTTACATCGCCAAGTGTGGGGTATTGTGTCTCAGCAATGAGCAAAGTGCCTAAGACCTAAGGTAATTCTGTTCAACTTTTGGCAGAACTACCAAACTGTATTGTAAAGCAGCTAGCTATACCAGCTTACATTCCTACCAACACTGTACACAGAAATACCTACCTTTCTAGATTTTCACTATCATTTATTATAGTCTCAGCTTTTCAGTATAGCCAAGCCTCAGAAAGTTTTAAAAATTTTACTGGCTGAAAACATAAATAGGGGACCTACCTATTATTGATACAACTTTTGTAGCTACATCTAAATTTTCCTGTTGCTTCAAATACCAGTGCACATGATGCAAATACTCTTGTTGTAAGAAAAGTCTGTTCCCTTACATGAATGAGGGACAAATGAAGAAATAAGAAAACACTATCTACAACCCTTACTACCTTGGACTACGTCTCCTCTTAGTTCTACCTGTTTTGTCTTCAGGAATTGCCCCGACACTTTATTAAAACCATGTTTCAAAAATCATAATCAAGTTTACTGTTGTTATATACTTTATAAAATAAAAAAACTGACTCACAGATACTGACATAAAAACTGCAGTAATATATGCTAATATATGCTAATGACACATGGGAAGGCAGATATGGGGCACTTTGTTTTTGAGAAAGAATTACAAGTTGCATATACATAGTAAGAAATATAAGCAGAATAGCAAGGATTTTATATTTTGTTATTTTATTTTTGAGATGACATCTGGCTATGTTGTCCAGGCTGGCCTCAAATTTTCAATTCTCTTGCCTCAGTCCCCAGGTAGTTGGGATTATTGGCAAATGCCGCAGAGTTTTGCATGTCTATAAGATTGTTACCCTTAAATCTTAGATATTCATGAGTTTTCTCATTTCCCAGGTTTACAAAAAGCTGACCTTAAATATATACCAACGTTTGTCTCTAACTTATCTTGGCAGTATTTAGGAACGAGAGCTTTCAGTGTGCAGCTGGGTTTTCCCTGCCTACGGTGCTCGGGAATACCTCAGAAGGCCACACACGGTGGACAAGTACTCTACCACTAGCTTAGCTCTCAGCTCCTGCACATGCTTTTAGTTCTGCACTTTAAAGGAAAAAAGCTTGGCACAATTGTGTGCACTGGGTGGATGAAATTCTCAAGAGTGTATCAAAATTGTAAGTTAATCATTTTCAGCTGGATTTTAACTACTAATCTTTAAAATGTGACTTGTCTAGGTCAGAAGAGAATGGTAGGGGTTGTATCCCAACTAGAACTGCACGCAACCACATTTTTAAGAATGCTGCAAATGCAAATTTACAGCCTTTACTCCACTCCCACTTCTACCCTGGCCCTCACATATTGTCAACAGAGATGACTGGCTCGTTTCTTATTTAGTTAAAAACTATTCTGCTTTACTGAAAGAGCACAGATCTCCCCAAAAGCCTGCTCTATATGTACTCTCATACAGACCTTGGACTCATCCCACTATTTTCTTTTATAACTCAAGACCTACTTACTAAGATTTCCGTAACATTTCAGGTAAAGATGTTTAAAAATGAAAAAAATCAGCCAAGTGTGTGGTGGCTCACACCTGTAAGCCCAGCACTTAGGATGATTTCTATGAGTTCAAGGCCAGCCTGGGCTGCAAAATGAGTTGAAGGCTGGCCTGAACTGCATAGGGAAACCCTGTCTCAAAAAGAAAAAGAAAAAAAAAAAATCACAACTATCTTTACAAACCTTATGTTTTCTCTTTCCTTTATTGGAAATTTTTTCTGAGGCTTGCTTCTGAGCTTCTCTCGTGTGCTTTTCTGGCACAGTTTTCTTTTCCCCCTTGGGTGGTTCTGTCTCTTTGTAAGGCTTTCCAGGTATTCTAGTCAAGAGATTCAGGTCAATCTTCACAATAAGTGGATACCTCTCATCAGGCTCACTGAGAGGTGAAAGGAGTTCCTTCTCTTCCATAGGAGAGAACATTCGTTGCCGGAAAAAGCTATCTTCTTCCTCCACGGAGGAGGGCTTCACGGGAGTCCTGCTGCTATCAGGATACTTAGGGGTTTGTGAGGAAGGAGGCAGGCTTTCACTTTCATCAGAATCTGAGGAGGAGGTATCTGTTTCTATGATTTCCCTTGATTTCTGAGCAGATTTACTTGTTGACTTGTATTTCTTTTTCTCCACTGTAGGTCGAGGGGAAGACTTGGACTCCTTTTTTATGCTGGGTTTCCTTGAGCCTTTGGTGGCTGCTTTGTGTCTGCTGGAGGGCATACTGGTAGCCATGTCTACGGGGGTTTCACTCTCTATCTTCAGGCCTCCCCGAGGCTCCTCAGCCGCTGCCTTCTCAGCTTTTTTGGGTTGCTTTTTGCCTACAGTTCTTCTTTGTGTTGTGCTATCACTCTGTGCAGGAGACTTCTGCCTCCCACGCCCACTTTCTGATCCCTTTTGGATGGTTTTGGTGTCTCTTCCAGGAGTAGTAGAACTCGTTTCTTTAGGCCCACCTGGATCAGAGTAGCTATTCCCAGTAACCTGCTCACGGCTTTCTTTTTTGTAGCCTTGAGATGATGGAATGTTACTATCTACAGAAGAAGCTGGTGAAACTTTATGTGGGTTTACTTTATTCAACCAATTATCAAGTTGCCATTTGTTTGTTGGTGGTGGTTCAGGCTGAAAAAGAAAAATACTTATTTTTATTTTAATATTGAAGATTTCTCTTTTATAAGGTCAAGGAATAGGGAAAATATGATGCCTAATGTAACAAGAACATTTTGTTTTTAAAGGTTCTGACAAGACTAAAGCACAGAGAGAGAGAGATCATTTGAATTAGAAGATAAACTTACTTTTATATATGGCCTTTAAATAGCAAACAATCCTAGCAGGAATCTAACTTGAAAGGCAGTATCATGAATGACCATATAATATTTTTAATTCCAGAAAGTAAACAGTAAGTCCCAAAGGAGATTTTTAACCTTGTCTCTCTTACTGCAGACTGAACCCAGGGTTTTGGCACTGGCTGGCATCATTAGCCCTTTTTTTGTTTGTTTGTTTCTTTTCTTTTCGCTTTATTTTGTGGCAGGGTCTTGCTAAGTCATGAAGCTGCCCAGACTGGGCTTGAATTTGCAATTGTCTGCCTCAGGCTTCCAAAGCATTGGTATTACAAGTGTGTGTCAATACAATGGAAAAAAGAAAAAAAGACTTTTAAACCACATTTTAAACTACAATAAAACTACAATATGTAAGACTAGTTCTGTCCACAATAACAATGTAATGTGAATTGCTATGTAGACACAAAAGACCAGTTCAAAGCAATCTAATATTTGGGGTTGGGGATGGAACTCAGTGGCAAAATACTTGCTTAGTATGAGTGAAGCCCTGGGTTCATACAAATGATGAGCACTCCTTCTCCCAAATCTAGTATTTTAGTGACCCATGATATGACGTTAAGTAGTTACTAATCTAGGAAAGCTGTTTGTTCAAATAAAGATAATGAAGTATTTAGGTTTGTTTAGGATGTATGATTCAATTGCCTTTTGTCAAAATGTGTACCCTTCTTTCTTCACCTTCTCCATTTGAAAGAGATCTCAACAGGATGTTGGTAAGGGCCCAGAGTGGGGCCAGGGAAGGCACCCTGCCCCCTCCTTACCTCAGGAGAGGCACTCTGGGACGGCTCGTTTGCCTCACTATCACTGGAACTACTTTCACTTTCTGAGTCAGATCCAGAGCTGCTTTCAGATCCACTGTGGCTGCTAGAATCATCTCTGGAATTATCTGCTCCTTCGCTATTATGATGTGAAGGTTCAGAGTTGCTAAAGGAGGTAAAACATACAAATGATGAAAAGTTTCCTTTATCGTGACAACAGAAAATCATCCAAACCTGACAACTTCATTTGTAATGTCTGCCTATGCTGTTATAATTCAATGACTCTAAAACTTCCTTATAAATGAAATAAATACTTCCCTAAATAAGTTAATGTGCTACTCAGGTACTAGCACTCTCATTGTCAACAGTCTGAGGTCTAATTTACATATCATAAATTCACATAGTTTATGTGTCTAATTTAATGATTTTTAAAAACCTAGTTTTAAGCATAAACTTACAGAATATTAAAACTACCATCACAATCGCCAATATTTGCAAGGCCTCTTATTATATCACTAATAATGTTAAATCAGACTGACTTTATTCCTCCAAATAAAACAAAAGATGCTCACCTTCCTGGTGTACTTCTTGGCATTGTTTTATCACAATCCTAAAATTAAAAGTGTAAGTAGGAAATCTGTGAATAAATAGTACTCTGTTTAATGTTGACAGTATCTAAGCTTTCTTAATTATAAAAACTGCTAATGTAAGAATTATTTGCTTGGGCTGGGGATTTAGCTCAGTGGCATAAGCACCTGCTTGGCAAGTGCAAGGTTGTGAGTTCAATCCCCAGTACCAAAAAAAAAAAAAAAAAGAATTATTTGCTTAACATACTGTTTTTAACTAACAATTCACTGAATCAATCACCTACATTAAAAATCTTTGTTAGTATTTCTTCTTGTCAATGATCTTCTGCTTTATAAAGAAAAGTTGGTTTAAAAAAAAAAACAAGGGAAAAAATGAAGGTATACTGACAACGTGGAAAATTGTAACATTCCAGTGTTAGGAAACTTACAACTGGCTCTTAAATGTTCCTATTTAACAATTTTTATAAAGTAAAATGAAAACAAATTTTATATGATATGGGGAAATTATACAGTTGACATACCTGTTCCCCATCACTGTCTTCACTGCTGCTTAGTTTTAAGTCATCTTTTAACATACTAGAGAAAAAAAGGCAGAAAGGATTATTATTTGGAATAGATTCATCATGGCATGCCAAAGTATTAAAACCTATGAATAATACTAGAAATAATCACCTTAATGGCCAAAGATGTAATTGAAAAACAAATCCACAAACAGAAAACCAAGAAAAGAAGAATTCAATCATTTCATAAGCTCTAAATGATCAGGGGTGAAATAGTCACCTTTCTTTTCCAAAGAAACATAAGCTACTTCCTATAAATCTCCTATTCATTTTGGTATCACTAACTTTTCTCTAAAGGCATGCATATAGCACTGTATCATTATTAAAACAAATTAACAGCCATACACAATAGTCTGCAAAAGAAATGTAACTCCTAAATAAAGCAAGATAAAAATGTAAGCATCAAGTGATTCTCTGTTCTGAGAGATTTGTATAGCCACTGGCAATGGGGTGATAGTGAAAAGCAGAGAACACAATTTCCTAACTAAATAAATGCCTTAGTATGAAGGAAAAGTGGTTCTTGTAAACAGGAAAAATGATCAAATATAAAATTTTAAATCTCCAGGTTCCAAATCTTCCTTCATCAAATTTCACATCAGTTACACACAATACACATAAATATCATAGGCTGATATTTTCTGGAATTTGGTTTGAAAAATAAAATTAAGGATTGAGAATTTCCTTAAGGTCATAAAATCAAAACCTTAAGTATGCATTACAATCTGCAAAACATTGTCTTTTTATGAAAGAAAAAAATCAGAAAAAGCTTACAGAAAACTAACTGCATTAGAAAGATGTTTAACTTCTCATTACCAGTACATTTTATTCTATCTTTCCTTTAAAAATTTTGTAAGTTTCCAATCACTAGGATGGAAATCTTCTTTTTCTAGTAACTACTTGTACTTTCCCTTCAAAGTTCAATCTACTTTTCAGAGTCTGACCCAAAGGTCAAATTATTACACAAAATATCCTCCTTGAAATAAAATAACTATACAATATTTTTTTCTGGTACTGGAAATCAAATTCAGAACCTTGCACTTGCCAAACAGGTGCTGTGCTATATATCCCCAGCCCAAATAACGATATGATTACACAATAATGGAAAGTATTGTAAGACTGGCATAAAGGGAACAGAAAAAAGGAGTTCTGCCTTTGGTGCTTTTTGAGACAGAGTCTATGTGAGTTCATGGTGGCCTTGAACTCACTATGGAGCCTGGAATGTCTTGAAATTCATGACAAGCCTCTTGACTCAGCCTCCTAAGTGCTGGTGTGGGCCATCACACTTGGCCAGAGTTCTGTTTTGGAGAAGGGCTTATATAGCATCTTTGTAACTGACTTTCTCTAAGGAAGTTTACTCATTCTGAATTCTCTCAGCCCTTATGATTTAACAATGGCAGCTTAATGAACCTGTTTACATGTATGAATACAGTACGTCAAAACTTTTACTAGGCTGTTAATGTTGTACATGCTGTTGTTCCCTCAGCAACCAAAGTGAGACCATGGTAGTCAGGTATCAGTTCTTTGATATAAACATGGTAGAAAAATGTAATTTGAATTCTTCAGCAGCTTAGGAGAAAGCTGCTTCCCCTGACACACACCTTTTTTTTTTTTTTAGGTGCAGGGGTTTGAAGCCAGGACTTTGTGCATGCTAGGCAAGCAGTCTACCACTGAGCTACTTTCCCAGCCCAGGGAGAAGCTTCCTACATTTATCTATTTTCATTCTCACTTAGTCCTCCCTTGTTCAGTGGAAGAGAATACCAGGCATGGATAATCAGCATAATTTGTGTTTTGGCATACAAAGTTGGCACTGTGGCCACAGGGTTTTTTTATTAGTCCATGTTTGCACTACCTAATAGTTAAATTCATCATGGGAAACTGGCACCTGTACAAAACACAATTTAAATTCTTCTTACTTCCTCCTCCTCGTCTGCCTCCTTCTTCCCTCCAGTCATAGTTTCTTTAGAATTTTGTTTTAAAAGCTGAGCTAACTTGTAGTCTCAAGAGTTCACAAATTCACTTCTTAAAACTAGAATTTACTACCATCCAATACACTATCCTATTACTTTTTATTATGTTTTTTTGCAGTGCTGGGAATGGAACCTAGGCAGTACAAATTATACACCCAGCCCTTTTTCACTTTGAGACAAGGTTTCTCTAAGAGAAAGAAAATGTTATCATAACACTCATATTCACGGTCTATGGCAGTTTTTATACTACAGTGACAGAACTGGGTACATAAGACAGGGGCCACGTGGCAGTGAAAACTAAAAACTTTTATTTTTTAACCCCTTTACATAAAAACTTGCCTATGCTTGCCTTACAAGGCTAGTATTCCTGCCAAAGATTAGTATTTCTGTCCAAGGATGTAACTCAGCAGAGAAATACGTGCTTTAGCATGCACAAGTGCCTGGGATCAATCCTCAGTGTCAGGGGAGGAAAAAAAGGAAAAAAGAAAAAAAAAATATATTGCATGGGGCCGGGGGTTTAGCTCAGCGGCAGAAGTGCTTGCTTGGCAAACACGAGGTCACGAGTTCGATCCCCGGCACCAAAAAAATCAAAACAAAACAACAACAACAAAAGGGAATACTGCTATTATTCAAAACATTCGGATACTACAGATAGCTTTTAGCAAGCCAGACAAACTTATTACAAGCAATAAACTTACGATTTGGACTGGTGGCCATTTGAAGTTTTAGCAGGATTGTATCTTTCTGTAACAAAAAGTATGTAAAAAGAAGCAAGTGAGGTTGGCTATTCAAGATTATAGAACACTGATCAAAATATCTACTCTCTCAATAAAATAAAAATTGAAAGAAGGACATAATTCCTCATCCATCAATAGCAACACATTGAAATTCAATACTAAAATTCAATACTATGACATGGTAAGTATGAGGAAAACAAGCATGCCTGTATGATGCTGTTGGTACTGAAAACTCATACAACCTTTCTGGAAGTCAATTTGGTAATCTTATCTCATCAATACCGTAACTATATATACTACTACTGACCTATTTGAACAAAAGAAATCTATTTTATATCTGGAGGATATAAACACAAAAATGGTTTTTCATAGCAAAAGCTGAAAATAAATGTTCATTAATAGAGGATTTGTAAATTTCATATAACACAATTTTAGCATTAGAAAAAATGAACACAGCTTTACATTGACGGTAATATAATTTTAAAACAAAGTAAATAAAATAAGATAACAAAGAATAGATGCAGCTTATGTTTACCACAGTTAGCTTTCAGGAGAGGGCATGAGGTAGGGTAAAAGAAGCAAAGATGAGACTTTTTTTTTTTGGAGGCAGGGTCTCGCTATATAGTTCAGGCTACCCTTGAACTCACTATGGAGCCCAGGATGGTCTCAAACTCACAGCAATCCTTCTGCCTCAGCTTCCCAAGCGCTGGGATTATAGTTATGCACCACCAGGCCTGGAGATGAGACATTCTTAAAAAGAAGGTGGGATAATGGGGGGGGGGGATTTTTGTACATATCACAATGTCAGGCTCCTTTTTCCTTTAATGACAGCTACAAGGTAGAACTAAAATGATTGCACAGATACAGAAAGCTAAACATTAAGCATGATATGCTAGTTTCTTTGGATTAACTAGCAAAGGATCAAATAAGTTCCATATTTTCATCTCTCAAAGTACTTTAAAGGCAGTATCAATCTAAGTTTTTGAGAAGTTATTTCTCTTGGTAAAAGTAACTCTTTTGTCACAGAGCTTTAGAGTTAAGCTCAGACATTTGTGATGGTTCCTGACCTCAGTGCCACCTATCTATACACCTTTTGGGCATCACACATAAATTACCAGAAGTTCTAGGAGATCAAGAGCTGAGGTGAGGGCTGGGGATTTAGCTCAGTGGCTTAAGTGCCTGCCTGGCAAGCACGAGGTCTCGAGTTCAATCCCCGGTAACCCCCCCACACACACACACACAAAAAGAGCTGAGGTGAAAGCAGGGTTGTAGAACACTGCAGATTTTTTATCTAGACCATAAGATACAAGAACAGGGAATACATCGATACAGGAAGAATAGAGTCACAGCTAGCTAAAATAACTTGTTCTTTCCTACAGTTTTACCATAACAGAACCAAGTTATCTTCGAGGAAGTAGAAAGGCAGAAGTATGGCTCCTGAGTTGATGAGGGGCCCATCAAGTTGAATTTATAAACTGTCAACTATGAAGTCAAATAAGAAGTTTATTTTGATCCCTAATGACCTACACGGTTCCTATATTTTAAAGAAGCAATTACTACTTATCAAATCACATAATTACGGTATAACACAGAAAAGAATTACTAAAATAATCTGAGGTATAGTCCATATGCTCAAAGAAAAACAGATACTCACTTTGTTCCCCAGGGCCAAAATTGGACTGCTGAGACTCCTAAAGAAAAGGAACATAAAGTAATATAAAGTGAATTTAAGACAGAACAGTTCATTATTGGAAAATGCTTCCAATTAATCAAAGTGCTTCCAATACTGAAAGAATGTGATGGCATTATTTAATCAGTAATGGCAATTTTGTGCTCAATACTGGACTTTACCAGAGGTTTACAAAATCCACTTACAAATACTTTATGAAAAGCACTATTAAGTTACTCAATAATCTTTATCATTCATTTCTTTTTGTTTTGTTTTGGTACTAGAGATTGAACTCACAACCTCACGCTTGCCAGGTAGGCACTTATGCTGCTGAGCTAAATTCCCGGCCCTATCATTTATTTCTTTACAGCAGCACCCATAGTACTAACTTAAATTTGGAAATCTGGAGAGTAAATAATTTCAATTCAAGAAATTGCTGATTTTTTAAAATCAGCATTAAGAAGAAATTAATTAAGAATTAAGAAAATGTTGATTTTTTTAAAGACAATACTAAGAACAGTATACTAGGTAAAAATAACTAACCTATATATACTGAAGGTATCAATTCTATGGACCACCACTCAAAAACTCACAAAAGGGGCCGGGTGTTTAGCTCAGTGGCGTAAGTGCCTGCTTGGCAAATGTGAGGTCATGAGTTCAATCCCTGGTACCATAAAAAACAAAAACAAAAACAAAAATAAAAAAAAACCCACAAAAATTCACACACATATTGTCATGTCATTTTCTCCCTCTTGCAATGTTCCCAGCATCTTATAAACCATCAGAAATCTGAGAAAACATCATCTATGTCCTCTCAAAAGTCCTATAATAGTGTAGCACCTGATGCTGATGAAACATTTAACAACAGAAACCAAAATGTTACTGTCAAGGAAAGAAACATAGCTTCCCAAGTAATATTCATGATTAGAACAGGTATTTTATATGCTAACTGTGAGTATTTCCAGGTTGAGTTTCTAGTTGATACTTGATGTAGTACTAAAATTATAAAGACTCAAAAGCCTAAATAAACATAATCTTCCTGGATGACACTACTGTTTGTGAAAAAGCAATCCAAGCTAACTTATAGTTTTGCTATTTAAAAAATACAAACCCAAACTAGTCACAGTTGTGCACACTTTAATCTCAGCATTCTGGGAGGCTGAGGCTAAAGGACTCCAAGTTCGAGGCCAGACTGGGCAACTTAATGACTTATTGAGAACCTGTTTCAAAAAAGGGATGGGGAGGGAATTGCAGGGGACACGCTCATTGTGAAGACTGCAAGTTCACCCCCATTCACTGCCTCAAAAAAGATTGTTAACCTATTATCTACAAGCATTTGCCAAGGATGCCAAGGTCACTGATAAAGAGCTGTCTTTGCAACAAATGGTGCTAGGAAACTGAAAACCCACATGCAAAAGAATGAAGTTGGACATTTACATCATATTGTACAAAAAAGTTAAGTCAAAATGATCAAAGATCTGATCAAATGAAAAACTCAATACTATAAAACTCAGAGAAGAAAATGTGATACCAAATCTTAAAGACTTCAATTTGACAGAGAATTCTTACATTTGAAACCAAAAGCATGATATAACAGTTTAAAAAAAGATGAATGAGACATCATGAAAATTAAGAATTTTTGCACTCCAGAAGACAACATCTAGAAAGTGAAAAGACAATTTACAGAATGGTAGAAAATATTTGCAAGGGATGAACTGGCATCTACAATATACAAAAACCTCTTACAATTCAAACTTAAGACAACCCAATTTTAAAAATGAGAAAATCATCTAAACTACTAGACATGTCTCCCAAGAAGAAATATAAATAGCCAATAAGTACATGAAAGATGTTCAGTAACACAGATAA
>PVJX010008909.1:18650-63378 GCA_004027295.1 Dolichotis patagonum
AGAAGAAGAAGGAGAAGAAGAAGGAGGAGGAGGAGGAGATATAACAAGTATTTTCAAAGATGTGGAGAAATCAGAACTCTGGTGGAAATGTAAAATTGTACAAGTGCTTTGGAAATACTCTAGCAATTTCTCAAAATGATTAGAAGTGTTAACTATAAAATATAGTGATTCTACATATATTTATATAACTGAGCAAGATGAACTGTGCACACAAATGCTTCTGTAAGAATGTCTATGGTAGCATTATTCATAATTGAAGAAAGAAACATCAGAATTACCAAGAGCTGATGAATGTATCAATAAAATGTGACTTGCTGGGTAAGGTGGTACGTGCCTATAATCCCAGCACTTGAGATGCTGAGGCAGGAGGACTGCTACAAGTCCCAAGGCCAGTCTGGGTTACTTAGCTCAAAGATAGCCTAAACTATGAAGTGGGACCTTGTCTCAAAACACCTAAGTGAGTAAGGATCAATGGAATATTTGTCCATAAAAAGAAACTGATACTTGTTGTAACTTGGGTGAACCCTGAAGACATGAGAAGTGAGAGTCCAGTTACAGAAAGTTTTATCTTGAAACAGCCCATTTACATGAAATGTCCAGAACAGAACGATTTATGGAGATAGACTGGTGATTGCTCAGGAGGGAGAAGAGAGGGGAAAGAGTGTGAAATTTCTTTTTAGAGTGATGAAAATATTCTAAAATTATAGTGATGGCTTCACATATCTGTTAAGTATACTTAAAACCACTGAGCTGTGCATTTTAAAATGAATTACATGGTAAAGGAATTTCTGGGGAGTGTAGTACTGGGGAACTGAAATAGGGCTTTTGCATTGAGCTTCAGCCTCAGTCCTTATTTAAAATGTTGAGACAGGGTCTTGCTATGTTGCCTAGGATAGGGTCAAACTTACAATCCTCCTGACTCAGTGTCCTGAGTAGCTGGGATTATAGGTGTGCACCACCACATCCAATCCAATCCTGCTTTTAAACAGTTATAAAAAGAAGCCGGCAGTGGTGGCACATGCCCGTAATTCCAGCACTTGGTAGGCCAACACAGAATGATCACTGCAAGCTGGAGGTCAGGATGGGATCATTGTGAGTTTTAAAAGTAGTGCTGGGAAAACTGGATATCCACTATATTGAGAAGACCAAAATTACAACCCTCTTACCTCATACAAAAGCCAAATCAAAATAGGTCTTAGATGTAAGACCCAAACCTGGAATTGCCAGAAGAAAATAAGGGGGAAACACATGAAGCCATATCCCAGGTAAAGACTTCCTGCCAGGCATGGTAGCGCACACCATCCTAGCACTTGGAGGTTAAGGCAGGAGGACTGCCGTGAGTTCAAGGCCAGCCTGCACTACATAAACTGATCCTGTCTCAGGAAAAAAAAAAAAAAAAAAAAAGACTTCTTGAATAGGACTCACAGCACAAAGTATCAAGAATTAACAGATGGGACTACTTCACATTAAATAGTTTCTGTACGGGAAGAGAAACAACCAAAAGTGTGAAGAAATAGCTTATGGAATGGATGAAAATCTTTACCCGTTATTCCGAAAGGATCCAGAATATATAAAGAATTGAACAACCTTACCATTAAAAAATTAAATAGCCCAATCAATAAATGGACGAATGAAGTGAACAGACACTTCTAAAAAGAAGTACAAATAGCCATAAGTAAATGAAATAAAGATTCATCATCTGTAGCCATTATGAAAATATAAATGAAAACTACACTCTGATTCTATCTTATCACAGTTAGAATGGCCATCATCAAAAGTACAAAACTCATTATGCTAGCAAGGATGTAAGTGAAAAATGACCACTTTTACATTGTTGGGAACGTTAGTTAGTACAGCCACTATGATAGTCAGTATGGAGGTTCCTCAAAAACCAATAGAATAGCACATGACCCAGGCACACCCCTCTTTGGCATACACTTGAAGCAATTACAGTCAGTATACTTTAGAGACATACCTGTATACTCATGTTATTGTGGCACAACCTACACCAGCCACAAGGATGTGGTACCAGCCTGGATGCCCATCAAGATGAATAGATAAAGAAAATACGGTATATGCAATGGAGTGTAGGGAGATTGATCACATGTATGGGGCTAAAAAGGCCAACCCTAAAAACACAGAGAGACCAAAATAAGCCACATAAATAAGCTGTTCCAGTTCCAAGAAAGCAAGGGGCCCAGGTCAGCCAGGTACACAAGGTGCTAGGCAATAGGGCTAAAATTGACATTATGCTTCTGAGTATAGAAATAAATGTGCGACACTGGTTGAGCAGTTCATTCTCTCTCAGGAGGTCAGTAAGGGCTCCACCTGACTCCAGCTTTTACCTCTTCTTTATTTTCTCATTCTCTCATGTTCTTTCACTCCAAGAACCTCAAGAGCTGCATGGGCCATGGAAATGGAGTGTTATTTAGCCGTAAGAAAGAAACAAATTAAGTTGGGCATGGTGGTGCAAGCCTGTAATCCCAGCACTCAGGGGACTGAGGCAGGAGGATCACTGTAAGTGTGAGACCAGCCTGGGTTACAAAGGGAGCTCAAGACCAGCCTGAACTGCATAGCAAGATCCTATCTCAAAGAAAGCAAGAAAGCAAAAAAGCAAAAATAAATCTGTCATTCACAAGGTGGGGTACGTTAGAGCTAAAGATCACCATGTTGAGCAAAATAAACCGCATTCAGAAAGACAAATACTACATACTTCCCCAAATATGTAGAATCTACAAAGGTTAAGAAAAAGTAGAAGGGCACTATTATTAGACAAGACAGGCAGACCATTTTCTTAAGGAGATTGTAAAACAAAGATTAGTAAAGCACCTAGGTAAAAGGTACTAGGTAAAGAAGAAGGTACAAAGAGAAGATAATTTAGGTCTAAGTATCACAAATACAACTATATACCCAAGGAAACACTAACATGTAATTCCTTTTTTTCTTTGTATTATTTTTTTTTTGAAGTTGACATTTTTTTTCCTTTGTATTATTTTCTTTCCACAACTGAATGCTAGGCATACAAGCGTAACAAAAAATCGTAGTTAGTTTTTATTTCCTTGTAACACACACACACACACACTCACTCACTCACACTCCCATGCATGCATGCATTTGGAAAGCTCAACAGTAAAGAAAAAAGGAACAGCCAGAGAAAAGAAGGTATATCTAGGTCAGCAACATATAATGGGACACAAAGAAGTGATTAAAATATTTAATGCTAATGAGAAGCCCCATGAAGATGAAAAGTAAAAAATGTTAACTGGATTTGCCAAAAATGAATTTGGATTATAATCACCAATTTGCCATTGATCATCCTCATGAAAACAGGCACATGCTATGGCTCCTTCCTTTTTGGATAACCGGCTGAGACAGTATTTAAGTGACATGTTATACCCGTAGCGCCTAAACACTATCAGAGGCTGTTTCAAATGTATGGTATGAGCACGGCAATGAACTGCTTTAGTACTCTCCAGAATGTCACTGGGAAACCTACTGTGTGTCATCATCTCCAACTATACCCATGTACTCTCTTTCCTCCAGAGGTAATGACCCTGTTATGCTGTGTTCGAAGGCCACTGTCTTCTGCTTGGGCAGTGACTTACAACCCTTACTGCGACTGTCTTCTGCTTGGGCAGTGACTTACAACCCTTCCTGTGAGAGACTTCTCAAAGTTACGTTCTCTCTTTCCCATGTATCAAGTGGTATTTTTTTTTTAAAACTAAATTGTAATGATCAGCATATACAAATGATAAAATATTCCCATAAAATCATTCTAAACATATCCATGACATTCCTAGCACATTTCTTCGTTGTTTTACAGAAAAATGCTGCAAAAAACAATTTTTTTACATATTCACTATTTCCAATCTTTTGAACTCACTACAATCCATCCTCTGTCCTCAATTTTATACTAAAAAAAATGCTTGTCATCAGTAAGGAGGAACTATCAAATTTGAACACATGACAATTTTAAGGTTCTGAGCATCTTACCTGCAGTTTATCTCACTTCACCTGTAGAGGCAGCAACAGAAACAATACAAAATGAAGCTATAAAACATGAAGACTGAAAACAAACTAACGATGTGTTACTAAGTTGTGGGACAACTTAAAGGTACCTAACAAAACACATAATTGGAGTCCTTGGGAAGGAAAAAGATGAGAGAAGAGAATGACATTCTAAGTACTGTAAATAATTGCAACAGTTCTCCAAACTGGATTGAAATTCCAAGAAGCTGAACAAATCCCAAACACGAGAAAGATGAAGAAAGCTGTATCAAAACATACCGTAACTGAACAGGTTAAACCAGTGATAAAGATAACAAGCATCTTCAAAGTAGCAAGGAGAGGAAAGGCACATTACATATAAACAAAACAGTAATATCCAAAATGATGTAAGCAAGAACATACATCCTCAACCTGGAATTCTATACCCAGAAAAATAACTTAAAAAGCAAAAATGACCCAGCATTCAGGAGGCTAAGGCAGGAGGACTGCTATGAATCTGAATTCATCGTGGGTTGCAAAGTAAGTTCAAGGCCAACCTGAACTGTTAGTATGAAATCCTGTCTCAAAAAGACCTCCCAAAAACAAAACAAAGCCAGATACTGTGGCATACCTTAATCTCATTCTACATGAATGAATGAAGATAAAATAAAAATTTATTTCAGACATACATGAATTCAAGGCCAACCTGAACTGCACAGTGAAACCTTGTAGCAAAAAGACAAAACAGCTGGGCATGGGGCTACAAAGTGAATTCAAGGCCTGTCCAAACTGCATAGCAAAAAACCTTGTCTCTAAAAGAACCCCCCCAACACACACACACACACACACACACACACACACACACACACAGGAACTGTACAAAGATAAAGGAATGAAGAGCAAAAGAAATCTAACTGCATACAGGGAAAATAAATCCTTGTGTGTGTACACGTGTATTATTGGTTAATTTGTGTGTGTGTGTGTGTGTGGGTGTGTGCGCGCGCGCGTTGCTGGGGATTCAACCCAGGACTTTGCTGTGCATGCAAGGCAAGAGCTCTACCACTAAGCTACATCCCTAGCTCATGTGTGTGTTATTAAGGATCGAAAATTGAATGAATGAATGGAGTGGACTGAACCCAGATCTTTCACAGCGAACTACATCCTCAGACCTTTCTATTTATTTTTACTTTTGAGCCAGGGTCTAAGTCACTATGTTGCCCAGGCCAGGCTCAAATGTGAGTTCTCACCTCAGTTTCCCAAATTGCTAGGATTAGAAAAGTATTTTTACAAAGTCTTTTGCTCCTCTTAAACACTAACAGCTAGGTGTGGTGGCACATGTCTGTAATCCCAACATGTGGGAGGCTGAGGCAGGAGGATCTCTGCAAATTCGAGGTCAGCCTGGGTTACATAGTGAGAGCCTGTCTCAAAAACTAAAACAAAACTAAGAAAAAACAAAAACAAAAAAGCTAGTAAAAGACAAAATGGGCTTTCAATAAAATAGCAATAATACTATTGTATCTATAACTTCAGTGGAAACTAAATATATATAACAATACACACAATGGGAGAGGAAAAGTGCAAATGTAATAAGGAAAGTTTCTTACACAAGAGACAAAAATGCTGTAATAGTACAAAAACAGACTGATACAGGTATGTACCACAAAACCCTAAAGTCAATATTAAGTAACACAACTGTCTTAAGTTACTTTTCTCATTGCTGAGACAAAATATCCAACACCCAAAGTTAAAGGAGGGAAGTTTTATTTTACTCAAAGTTTGTGGAGGTTTTAGTCCACAATCAGCTGGCTCCCAGGCAGGGTGGCACACGGTAGAAGGGAAACTGTTCAAGGTGGCAACACCACAAAAGCAACCATAACAGTGTCTTTCTGCCCCTTTTATACTCTATCCAGGCTACCAGGATTATGGCAGTGCCAAAACAATCAGTGCACTGACTTAATAATCACACATCCTTAATCCCAGCATTGCACTACGAATCAATCATACACACTAGATTCAGCCACCTCTGAAAAAGCTCCACTTCTGACCACATGAGACTGAGGAGAAATCTAGACACAGCCATAACAACAGTTATGGCAAAAACAAATAACCACCCGATGGAATCAGTAGAAACTAAAAAGATGGTAGATTTAAACTCAACTGTATCAATAATCACATTAAATGTAAATGGTCCCGGTGGGGATTTAGCTCAGTGGTACAGGCCCTGCTTGGCTAGCATGAGCTTCTGAATTCAATTCCTGATACCCCAACAAAATGTAAATGGTCCAAGTACCCCAACTGACCCAGGCATGGTAGTGCACACCTATAATCCCAGAACTCAGGAGAATGGGGCAGAAAGATCACTGTGAGTTTGAGGCCAGTCTGGGCTCTATAGTGGGTTCAAAACCAGCCTGAACTACACAGTAAGACCCTATCTCAAAAAATCAAAATAATAAATAAACCAACCAACCAACCAATTAAAGAGCAGAGAATGTTAAAATGAATTGAAAAAGCTAAATGAGGGCCGGGAATTTAGCTCAGTGGTGTAAGCGGCTGCCCAGCAAGCTCAAAGTTGTAAGTTTAATCCCTGGTACAAGAAAAAAAAAAAAAGAAGAAGCCGCAGCAGCTAAATGAAGTTATATGTTATCTACAATAAATGCATGTTTTAAATAAATGCATTTTAAATATAAAGATACAAACAGGTTTAAAATAAATGTTGGAAAACAGTATACCATGATAACATTAAATTTTAAAAAGCTAGAGCATTTATATTAATAACAGTATTTTTACAGTGCAGATTATTATTAAGATTAAAAGAAGTAATTTCGTAGCAATGAAAAGCCGATTCATCAAGAGCTAAAACAATCCCAAGTGCTTATGGAACATGAAAAGCATGAAGAACTGTATAAGACATACAGACAAATTCAAAAGTATACTTACCAATTAACTTTAACTCTCAATAATCAGTAGACCAAAAAAATTATAAGAATATAGACAACTTATATAATGCTATAAACCAACTGACTTAACTGACACATACAAGAACACTCCACCTAACAGCTGAGTAGACATATTTTCAAGTGTACAGAAAATATTTACTAAAAAAAGAGAGTATCTGGGTTATGAAATAAATCAACAAATACAAAGAATTCAATTCATACAAAGTATATTTTCTGACCACAATGTAATTAAAGATTTTTCACACACAGATAATGTGTGAAAAATCTCCAAACATGAGAACAAGCCTGAAAATAATTTGCAACATCAAAAAAGTAAAACACAAAGTAGGAAAATCTGTGCAGTGCAAACAAAGCTCTACTTTGAACATTTATGGCACTAAAAGCCTCTACCAGAAATAAGAAAAATCTCAATTCAATGACCTTAGCTTCCACTTCAAGAAGTTTTCTAGTAAGAGCAAATTAAAATAAAAGAAAGCGGAACAAAAAATATAAAAGATCAGGATGGAAATCCATAAAATAAAAAAAAAATAACATAAGAAAAAAGTGCTTTGAGATGATCAACGAAATTGACACCATCCAGCTACAACAATCAGGAAAAAAAAAGAAAAAAGAACGAAAGAAAAAAAAAGAAAAGCAAGTGACCAATATCAGAAAGAACAGAATTACTAACCCTAAGTCTTGAAGAGAAGTAATCAAGAAGGGCTTCTACTGGAACCATAACAAACAGACTAATAAAACAAACATAACGAAGTCAGAAATGTACCATACATATGGTCAACTACAACTGCAAAAGTAATTCAATGCAGAGAGAAAAAATATTTTAAACAGACATGCTGTAATAACTGGATATAACACATGAAAAATGAATTTTGTTCCATATCTTGTCACCACACACACATACACACAGATCATGAACCTAAATGTAAAACCTAAAAACTATAAAATGTCAAGAATACAGAAGATTTTGAGTTATAAATTATATCTAGATGTTCCCCCAAAAGCTCATGACCTCCTAAGTGGGGCTTTGGGGAGTGACTGGATCGTTGGCATATGATACTGAATTAGTCCACTGCCTGGTTTACCACAGTTCTGGGTGTGAGTGATGGACTCACTGAAGAGACAAGATGCACCCTGGGGATGGGCAGCACTAAACGATAGGCTTGCAGCCTGGATGGGATAAAAAGGGAAACAAGGATGTGTCCCATTGCTCACTGCCTGCTATGCCATGAGCTCTTTCTCCTCTGCCAGCCACCCTGCCTTGGGGCAAGTCAACTAGGACTAAACTCCTCCTACAAACTGAGCTAAAATAAGCCTCTCCTCCTTTAACTTGCCCGCATGAGTACTTTGTCCGAACAACCAGAATGTAACTAAAACAATGAAGGTTTCTTAGACACTGAAAAAACATAGTTTAAGAAAACACTTGTGAAGTAGATTTCATCAAAATTAGCAACTTTTGTTGTTAGGAAGACAGTTAAGATAACAAAAAGGAAAGCAACAGGCCAAGAAAAAGTTTCAGTAAACCACAAAGCTGCTATGAGCTTATACTCAGAAAATACAACAATCCAATGAAAAAGAGACAAAAGATTCACACAGATACTGTAACCAAAGTACATAAGCAGATGATAAGTACATGGAAAGATGTCAGTGTTGAGCACATCAATCCTTAGTGAAGATGTGAAACAACTGGAACTCAAGTACTTTTTTTTTTTTTTGAGTCAGGGTCTCACTATGTAGGTCAGGCTGGCCTAGACTCACTATGTAGTCCTGGCTGGCCTGGAACGCACAGTAATCCTCCTGTCTAAGCCTCCCCAGGTGGGGGTTACAGGCATGTGCCACCACAGCCAGCTCTCATGTACTACTGGTAGCACCAGAACCAGAAATGGAGTACAACATACATAGGAACTTAATGTTCCACATGAAGGTAGAATTTCAGTTCTCCTATTGTTAAAAAATAAATTTATAAAAAACGGCACACGGGACTAGCCATTTGGAAGAAATGCATGTCACACAGAAAAATTCCAGATAGACTCCAAATGCAACAAAAATAAAATTTCTAGGAAATTTAGAATAACCCTGAGATGAGAGAGGCATTTTTAAATAGGACAGAGGAGCCAGGCATGGTGGCAGATACCTATAATTCCAGCATTTGGAAGGCTGAGGCAGGAGGATTACCACGAATCTGAGACCACCTTAGACTACAAGGCCAACCTAGACTACACAGCAAGACCCTGCCTCAAAAACCAAATATGATAAAATAATAAATAATAGGACAGTAAATTCAGAAACAGTAAATGAAAACATATGAGGGCACATGATTTAGGTTTTTTTTAAATACAGGGTCTTGCTATGCAGTTTAGGCTGGTCTTAAACTCACTTTGAAGGTTTGGCTGGTCTCAAACTCAGTGATCCTCCTACCTCAGTGCCAGGATTACAGGCATGCATCACCATGCCCAGAACAATTTAACATTTTTGTACAGGAAAACACACAAACATGAGTAGATTAAGACAAATGATTGGGAAACATCTATAACACATCTATTTAGTAAAATATCTGTTTAAACGCCTTTTATGTAGTAAGTGCTACCAATACAACGCTGAATAGACAAAGACTACCCCAGCATTCATGGTGCACACCTTCTAGTGATAGATGATTTGTATGACTCATAACATACAAAGGGTACTCACAACTAATAACCAAATAGAAACATGATAAGTAAATATATATTATTCAGAGAATTCCAAGTAACCATAAAGGTATTAAAGGCCACCTACTGCATTTGCAAGAGTAAAATGCATATTGCTTCCCAACTCTGCCTTTAGTTACATCACGCTGGTAGTCCGAACTCAGCTACGATGGAAATGGTTACAACCATGGAAATTAGTACTTGCAAGTCAGGGTTTGATTTATTATTTTGTTGACTGTCTTGACTTAATAAAAGTAATAATGTTTAAAATGCAAATTAAACCTGAAAATGTGGCACTGTCTGCAGGCATATTATGAATAACAGGAAACATTAAGGAGATATTTTTCTAGTACTTGAAAAGTACTTTCCAATTCAACAAAGTCACTTCCCTCACTGATGAATAAGTGAAGTTCCACAAGGTAATGCTGAAACTAACAGAGATCTTATGTTAGTAAAATTTATACAAAGATGCAAAATAATCTAAGAGCAGGATCACAATTCAGATTTAATAACAATACATTTATTGAGAAAAGTTAGTGAACTGAAATGAAACCCCTTTTGTCAAGTCATGGCTGAATTGCAATCACAGACTGCATGTTGACGTGAATTCTGCAAAAATCAGCCAAAACATTTTGTAACATATAACTGACTATATGGCACTTATGATAAAGAGCTCTGTACAACTATTTATTATTTGTAAATTGTATATCCTTACTATCTATAAAATGTATAAATTAATATACATAAGCAAAAAATATCTCAGGATAATGGTTACCTAGAGATAGAAAATAAAAGAAAAAAGGGTTATGCAGAATCATTAGGAAACTTTTGGGGGGTTTATTCTGATATGTTCAGAATTTCTGAAATGTTCATTATCTTAATTATGATGATGATGTCATGGTTGTATATGTATGATGAAACTAGCCAAATTGGATAATTTAAATATATGCCATCTGTTGAACTGGAAGACTTAATAAAATTATTTAAAAGAGCTCCAGGTGTGGCAGTGCATGTCTGTAATCCCAGTACTCAAGAGGCTGAGGCAGGAGAATTATCTCAAATCGAAGGCCAGCCTAAATGACATAATGAGAGCCTGTCTCAAAAAAGCCAAACTGTTGATGAATGAAACAAATGTCAAACTCCAGAAATAAACTCTCATATGTAGGCTTAACTGATTATCAACAAGGGTGCCAAGACAATCCAATGGGAAGAAAGTAAATTTTAACAAATTGAGAGGTAACTAGCTAAGCATATGCTCAAGGACAATGCCGGATGCCTACTTCACACCACAGATTTAAAAAAAAATTCAGTGGCCCTGAAGCAAGGCCAGCAGATTGCTATAGCTGCTGGTTTCAAACAGGAACCTAAAGAGAATTCTTCCTGTGGTCTGTTGGCCATTTCAGAACTTTGGAAATGGAATGGTCAATTCATCAGAAAGAAATAGCAGATGAGTATGGTGGACTTTGGGGGCCTGCAGGGGAGAGACCCTGGCACCTCGGGACCTGCACGGTGCGGTTGACTCAGGGTTCTGGGAGAACAAGGAGCTCCTTCCCTCTCCGGGGGGGCGGCTATGAGTGTAGCAGACTTTTGGCAGCCTGAAGGAGAGAGACCCTGGCACATCGGGACCTGCACCGTGCGGTTGACTCAGGGTGCCAGGAGAACAAGGAATTCCTCCCCTTTCTGGGGGGCGGCTGTGATCCTGCCGGCATGAGGGCTGAGAAACCTGCAGTGGCTAAGTGAGTGAGAGGAAAAATACACTTGAAAATAAGCACTGATAGCAGAGATTAAAAAGCACCACCCCACGATGAAAAGGATCAACTCAGCACAAAGACACAGTAATCTTAAATGTGTAGGTACTTAATGATAAAGCTTCAAAACACAAGAAGCAAAGGCTGACAAAATTTTCTGAAAGGGAAAGTGAGACAAATCTATTAAGACAAGACGTCAACAGTAATTGATGGAACAAGCAGAAAGTCAGTAAAAAAAAAAAATAAATGACTGAAAAGATATATGGACTCTCAATAAAGTTGGTATGAGCTATACAGACATTATCCAGTTCTATAAAATAGTAAATAAAAAGGTCATATACAGAGCTGTACAACAAATTTCCGTAAGCTTACGAAAACTAAAATAAATACCATATATTGTCTGGAAAGAATACAAATAAATTAGAACAACAGAATGGTATTTTTTTTAAGAATATCTTCAAAATATTCAAATATTTTAAAACAAATCCATGTATTCTTAAGTAACTCAAGGATCAAAGACAAAAAATTAGAAAGTCCACTAAACTGAAGATGATATAACAACAACATATAAAAATTTGTAGGACTGGGGCTGGGGATTTAGCTCTGCAGCATACGTGCCTGCCTTGCAAACGTGCAGTCATGAGTCTGATCCCCGGTACCCCCCAAAAAAGAAAAGAAAAAATGTAGGATTAACCTATAGCAGAACTTCAGTAAAATCAGTAATTTTAAATACATTAGAAAACATTTACAAACAATGTTATAAGCTTCTATCTTAAAAGTAGAAAAAAGAAAAATAATCACAATAAAAGAAAGAAATAAAAAATGGGATAAAAGCCAGAGAATCCAACTGAAAGACCTCGAGCTAGACTAATAAAGGAAGAAGCACACACATGCACAAACACACACACTACCAGTAACTAGGAAAAAAGGGGAAATATGTCACTACAGGTCCTGTAGACATTAATAAAATAAGCATAAACAAATTACCAAAACTGACACAAGAATAAGCAAAAAATTTAAGTAGTTCTCCACTTTAAAACTTGAATTTATATTTAAAAGCCATAAAGTATCTGATCCTCAGCATCACCAAAAATGAAACAAAAAAACCAAAACCAACATAAAGCAGGGCTCAGTAGTAGAGCACGTTGTGTGACCTATGTGACACCCTGGGACTGATCCCCAGCAGCTCACACAAACGCACAGATTGCTACAGGCTGAGACAGCTTTGCAGCTGAATTTTCGTAAGACACTCAAGGAAGAATTAACACTAATAGTCCACAAACTATTTCAAAAAATAGAGATACAGAAAACACATCCCTGCTCCTTTTAAGGGTCCAGCACAAGCCTGATACCAAAACCAAATAAAAACATAAGAAAACTTCAAACAAGCCTCAACATCTCCACCAAAAAAACAAAAAACTTTTTTTTACTAGTACTAGGGATTGAATTTAGAGGCTCAGGCATGCTAGGCAACCACTCGATCACTGAGCTGCATGCCCAGATCCACAACTAGCACTTCCAAAAGACAGAGGATGACCATTGCTAATGTAAACATTTAAAATCCAAAATGTTACAAATCTGAAACTTGAACACTACCTTGATTATCAAAAGCTGAAATTCAACTTCCAGCCTCATGTGACAGATTATAATCAAACTGCAGGTACAATAAAAAGTATTATGTAAAATTATCTTTAGGCTATATGTATAATGTGTATATGAAAGTAAATAAACATTGTGTTTAGGCTTCGATTTCAACCCTAAAACAGCTCATTTCTTAAAAATATTCCGAAACTCGGGCTGGGGATTTAGCTCAGTGGCTTAAGCGCCTGCCTGGCAAGCACGAGGTCGTGAGTTCGATCCCCAGTACCAAAAAAAAAAAAAAAAAAATTCCGAAACTCTAAAACACCTGTATTTGTGGGGAGGGGGTTGAGGCAGATCTCCCTATGTAGTTCAGACTGGCCTTAGCAATCCTCCTGCCTCAGTCTCCCAAGTGCTGGGTTTACTGGCAAAACCCAATGAAACTGAAATGCTTTTCATCTCAAACTTTTTAGATAAGGGATACTCAACTTGTATATGAATGGCCAATAAACACATGAAAAGTGTTCAACACATCAGTCATCTAGCCATCATTACTAAAATAAAAATGATGCACCACTAAAAGCCTGGGAAAATGGGTACAACTATCCAGTTGTGTTGGGAAAGGCCTATGACCTCCACACACTAATGCAGGAGCAAGATACCAAGTTTTAGCCTGGCATGGGCAACTTACAAGATCCTGTCAAAAAAAAAGGAAAAGGAAAAAGGAAAAAGAGGAAGAGGAAAAGGAAAAGGAAAGGGCAAAGAAAGAGGAAAAAGAAAGGCTAGCAGCTGGGAATGTAGCTCAGTGACATAAGCTCCCGCCCTACAAGCACGTGGTCCTGAGTTTGATTCCTGGTACTGATAAAAAAAAAAAAAAAAAACTCACATTATTAAGCTGGGGGTTTAGCTCAGTGGCATAAGTGCCTGTCTTGCAAGTGTGAGGTCGCGAGTTCGATCCCCAGTACCAAAAAGAAAAAAAAAAGGCTAGCAAGGGGGTTTGGGGCGGGGGGGCTAAATAGGCTGGCAACATTAAATGTAGGCACTGATATAGAACAACTAAAATTATCATGAACTGCAGAAAAGTAAGGATGGAGTGTGATAGGAGTGTGAAACAACCACCCTGGAAAACACCTTTCAGTTTATTATAAATTTAACATGTACTTACCTTAAAACTCAGTAATTCTCCTTTTTATTATATGACCCAGCATTTACTCATGAGGAAAAAAAAAATGAAAGTGCACAAAGACATATAATGTTTATAGCTGATTAATTCTTAACATCCTAATCTGAAAATAATGCACATGCTCAGTAACAGGTGAATGGATAGGCAAATTTTGGTATTCTCATACAACAGAATTCTAATTGGAAATAAAGAAAAAATACTATGGATACACTCCAGAACAGGGAAGAAGGCTGGGGTACAGCTCAATGGCAGCATTTATGTTTTGTATGCACAGGCCTGAGTTCTAGTCTAGCGTGTGTGCATGTGCACACGTGCATGGGCGCGCGCGCACGCGCACACACACACACACACACACACACACACACAGAATTCTAAAAGCGTGTGCTGAAGAAGAGAAGGCATGCGAACATGTAAAAAAAAAAAAATACACATTGTATGGCAGAGTAACACAAAACAGACCAAGAAAGTGCTAGGGCCCATGGTGGGAACTGGATGAACTACGAAGAAATTTGGGAGAGATGGAAATGTTCTAACTCTTGACTGGGGAAAGCAGTTAACACAGATGCATACATATACCAAATCTCTAAGGCCGGGCACGATGGCACATGCCTGCAATTTCAGCACTCAGGAAGCTGGGGCAAAGGGAACAAGACCAGCCCGGGCTACATGTAGAGTACAAGGCTAGCCTAGACTACACGGTGAGAACCTGACTCAAAAACAACCTCACACTACATTTGATACAAATATGGTTTACAATATGGTCACATATTACTCACAAAAGGTAATTTGGGCTAAAAATAAAAATAAAAAAGCAAAACTAACATGGTGGCACAGGCCTATAATCCCAGTACTTGGGAGGTTGAGGCAGGAGGATCACTGAGAATTTGAGGCCAGCCTGGGCTACACGGTGAGTTCAAGGCTACCCTGAATTATACAGTGAGACCCTGTCTCAAAAAACACTAAAAACCAAAACCGAAACTACTAAAAACACTAAAAACAAAAACCAAAACTAAAACTACATTGAAAGAAAAATATGAGCGTATATTTATCATTTTGGAGGAGGACAAGCCTCATTTAACAAGATGTTGAAGCAAGTGCTATAAACAAAGGGAAGGATGTATTATATTTATCAAAATTACAATTTTCTGGGCCATAAAACTTAGACAAGAATCTCACTGGGAGATACATTTGACATTACTGATTATTAGAATCCAAAATTCCAACAAAACACCAAAAACCAAAAACAAACTAAAAGGAAGCTCTCCTAAGCTCATTAGGTACAATATGCAACCCACATGGCAGCAGGAATAGGCAGATTCATAAAGAAATCAAATTGGTAAAAAGAATTAAGCTGTGTTATGTATATGTACCAACCCTGAAATAAATGTAATTATTATGTACTGTAAACATGCACTAATAAAAATTTAAAAAGACAAAAAAAAATCAAGTGGATGACGATTATGTAAAGAAAATGATGACCTTTATTGGCAACCCAGGAAGTAGAATGAAGTAGAATTTTTCAGTCAGAAGATTGGTGCTGAGTAATATCAAACAGTGATAGCACTGTGGAATAACAGGTACTACAAGTGGGAACACTGAGTGATACAAATCCTCAACACACACACTTATCAGCAATTCTCTTGTTTTACGTCCTGAAGAAATGCTCATGGCTCCAGATATGGTGGTGCATGCCTATAATCCCAGCACTCTGGGAGCCTGAGACAGGAGGATCACAAGTTCACTCTGGGCTACTCAGTGACTTAGTGAGACCCTGCCTAAAAAGAAAAAAGAAAAGGGGGTTGGGGATGTAGCTCAGTGCAAAGACCCTGAGTTCAATCTCCAATACCACAAAAACAAAAGCAAGACCAACCACCCACACATACACACAGAAAGGCACGAACATGCCTGGTGTGGTGGCACATGCCTGTAATCCCAGTACTCGGGAGGCTGAGGCAGGAGGACCGCTGTAAGTTTGAGGCCAGCGTGACCTACAAAGTGAGCTCAAGGCCAGCTTGAACTGCATCGTGAGACCCTGTCTCAAAAAGGCCAAAAAATAAAACAAAATCAAAACACAAAATGGCACAAAGATAATTACTAAAGAAATGTTTAAGAACTAAAAACTTGGGCCAGAGATATAGCTCAGAGGCATAGCACCTGCCTGGCAAGTGTGAGGCTCTGAGTTTGATTCCTGATACCTGCCCCCCAAAAAGAAAAGAACTAAAAACTTGATAACAAAAATACCAGAGAAATAGCTAAATGTACTAGGATACAGGTATTTATATTACGGATGAAGTTAAAAGAAATAAAAGATCTTTATATGGAACTGTCTCCAAGACTACTGCTAAGATTGATACAGAACAATGTATCTGTACAGAAATAAGAAAACGCTTATATGTAACAACTATATACATAAAATTACATACATACATACATATGTAAATACATATAAAAGGATTTGCAAAGGTACATATGAAAGCAGCTCTAATGAGATGAAGGGGAAAGATTTAGGAAAGGCTATTATTAGGGTTCCTGGTCAAACTTTCTCATGGAAAATGTACTATTGTGTTATTTCTGTAAGTACTGTATTTAAATTCAGGTTTTAAAAACCTGCTGATTTCAGAAGGGCTTATAACTGTTGTTTAAGGAACCGTTTTCCATGGCCACTGCATGGCTGCTGTGCTCTACGATAAGGACCTCCTCAAAGGACAATATGAGAAGCCCTTGCCACCTCTGGTCTAGAATACCGTAACAGTTTGCAATAAATATCAATTTTTTTAAGTCTCTCTCCACATTACCTTCCAGTCTTAAGATCTTAAGTACCTCTCAACCCAAGATGTTCTTGATTTCATTAACCTGTTTAAATTTCTTCATAGTAATTGTCACTACCTGAACTTATCTGTTTATTCACTTGTTAAATTTATAGTCTACTTCCCACTAGAATGGGGATGATAATCTTGAACTCATATCCTTTGAATTGAGCCATTTAGAAATTTTTTTTTTTAACATTACCAAAGACACATTTTATTACTTACCTTAGTTGGAAAAGGAAATTTGGAAGGTTCTGTTTTGCAAGGTGTATGAATAGCCGTTAGAGGGGGAGGCCATGAGTGCGTCATCTCCTGAAATGTAATTATTACAGTTTGTGTTCAACCAGGTCAAGGATAAAAACTATACAGCTAAAAACCAGATTTGTACTTATAAATGCTGGTTTCTTGATTGCTCCTCCAAAATTGTATTTAGTCTGTAAGTATTAAGAAAGCACAACTGAGTGCAAGGCAGTATGGGGGCTGGTAATAAAGGAAGATAAATAATAAATATTCCCTGGCTTCATGGAGTTTACAGTTAGGATGATGAAATCCATTAATAGTTACAGTAATCTGCCTGTAAGCAAATACAAGGCACATAGTAAAACACTACTGAGGAGTTTGCAGGGGGCCCAGGGGAAAGAGCTAAGAAAACAGCTAACATTTACTGTGTACCTTCAATGACCCAGACAGTGTGCTCAGTGTGTTACATGTCTGTTGCTCATTCAGTACTCACAATGCCATTATGACACAGAGACCATTATTATCCTATTTCTACTGAGGATGAAAATGAAGCATAAAGGCTCAATAATTTATTCAAAGTTATACAGTTAGTAAATAATGGACACAAAATTTAATCCTAGAAAGTCTGACTATAGAGCACATGTGCTAATAGAAAAATTTGGCCAGGGAAAGAAATCAGAAGGGAGACTTCAAAAGCACGTGAGGAGGAAAACAGACAAGCAAGACCTTAACCCCAGTTTCATTTAATGCTTTCTGTCAAGCCATGTCAAATATGGCCAACTGGGGTTTAGATAAGATCACTGTATGTCAGAGTAGCAGAGAGAGAGAAGCATCACACTTAGAATACAGAGGAAGTATTTTATTTGTGGCATTTAGTTCGAAATAAGCCATCAGGTAAATTAAAGATGCTATAATGCCTAGGAATTTATCTTACAGTAATAACTAGTTATGTGAAGATATACATCTCAGGGGCTCTCATTTTAAAAACAGAAATAAGCTAGGTATTTAATCAGATAAAGCAAATTAACAGACAAGCATACAATGTAACACCAAGCAGACATTAAAATGAGAAATTTAACTTCTAAAATGAAACAATGTCCACAGTGTATTGTTAGGTGACAATCACAAATCATAATGTATATCATCCTACTAAATGTTTGTATATGAAAAATGTCTCTGGAAGGACAATTAACATTTTGGCACTACAATTACAGAAAGAAGAGACTAGGGCACTTGATGTAGTATGTACTAGGACCTCTTAAAACAGCCACATGCACATAAACTGCTTTTTACCTTCTTACAATGCTATTATTTCCTACATCTAGAACAAGAACCTCCACTCAAAGTTATTATCAACACTGTATCCCCAGTGCTCAGCACGTAATTGGTTCTTAATTAGCATGCTTTGAACTAATAATTTTTTCAATAAAATATTCATTAAAGTTTTTCTTACATTCATAATGAGATTCTAGAAACCTTATGACTACAAATCATGAAAATAAAAATAAGAAAACATGAAAGGAGGGCTGGGGATTTAGCTCAGCGGCCTAAGCGCCTGCCTGCCAAGCGTGAGGTCATGAGTTCAATCCCCAGTACCAAAAAAAAAAAAAAAAAAAAAAAAGAAAGAAAGAAAGAAAACATGAAAGGAACGTGGAGCTGAAGTTTCTTGCAGACAGCACATAGGGAAAAGGAAAAGAAACTCATGTACCCCAGGGTTTCAGCAATGGCATTTTCTATCTCAAATAATGAAATATTCTCTACCAACTGAAAATCTATTTTAATTCCCTATCATCCAGTGACTGAGTATCTAATACACTCAACGTTTATGCCAAGCTTTGCACATTTTTAAAAAAGGTGAATTAAATGGTCATTAATATCAAAGAGATAATTAAATGCAAGAAAATCTTTCAGGTACTAAAATTTGATGCATTGCTGAGGATTTAGGAGGAAAGACATAATGCTCCTTTTAGGCTTTATATACACTGCACCTAAAAAATGTTATGATTTAAAGGAAACAGTTATCACTGTGATCTAACATAGGAGGAAGAAGGTTTTCATTGGGAGTCTAATGAAAAAGGAAAATCTACGACTGAGGAGGAAGAAAAACACTCCCAGAAAGTTTACTTTATGGAATAAAAGCCGCCAGGTTGCCAGATGTAGTGACACAAGCCAGTAGTATCAGCACTCAGGAGGCTGAGGCATGAGAATTGCTGTCAGTCTAAGGCCACCTTGGGCTACATAGTGAATTCAAGGCCAGGCTGAACTATTCGGGAAGATCCTGTCTCAAAAATACATACATACATACATACATACATACATACATACATACATACATACATACATACATACGTAAAATAAAATAAAGCAGCAGCAGCAGCAATAGCAACAGCAGCAGCAGCAACAGCCAGGCAGGATGGTTTCATGCCTAAGTTCCCAGCACTCTGCTAGGTTGGAACAGGAGAACTGCAAGTTCAAGCCCTTACTGGGCAATTCACAATTTAGAATTTAGCAAGACCTTGTCTTGAGGAAAAAAAGGTTTGAAGATGCAGCTCAGTGTGAAGGTCTTGGGTTCAATTCCCAGTACTGGAAAGCAAATCAGAAAAGTGCTCAATCAGTAGTAGGGGAGGCTAGTATTGACCTGTGGAGGTTAAATGTGGACACCCTTTCTAGGGATCTTGGAAAGCCACTAAAAATTTTAAGAAAAAAAAATTAAGCAATGAAGACCAGGAACTAACGAAAAGAAGCAATGCAGAAGACAGATGAACAAAGAGACTGAAGGTAGAAAAAGGACTCAAAACTATTAAAGCTCAAAACAGCAGAAATGCAAAGAAAGGAATGGATATATACAATGAAATCTCTAAGTCTACACCTAGTTTTCTGATTAAATAGAGTATGAGAGGATAAAGTTAAGAGATGAGGATTCTATACAAGCACAGGAGAATGGTGATACTACTAACAGAGGAAGTATGACTTTATACATGTTGAGTCTGAAAGCAAACAAATTTAAATGGAAACTCAGTTAAGAAGCAATTCAAGGGCTGGGGATTTAGCTCAGTGGCTTAAGCATCTGACTGGCAAGCGCGAAGTTGTGAGTTCTATCCCCGGTACCAAAAAAACCAAAACAACAACAACAAAAAAAACCACAAAGAAGCAATTCAGAGACCAGGGATATAGCTCAGCAGCAGAGCCTGCCTGGCAAGCATAAGGTCCTGAGTTAGATTCCTGTTACCAAAAACAAAACAAAACAAAACAAAACAAAACCAACAGTTCAGAGATAAACAAAAACCCAAAGAAGACTGATAGTTATTTAACAATTAGGCCAAGCAAGGTGGAAAAGGTGAGATAAAGTCCAGACAAATGAGACAAAGAGAATAGACACATACTTTAAAGAGAGGCCACATGGCTTGCAAAAAGGCAGAGAACAAGAGACAAGCAAAGTGTATCGGAAATAAAAACAGCAAAGCATAACAGTCAAGAAAAGAAGAATGATGTTTCCAGAAAAAAAAAAAAAATAACTCTATAACTCTGAAACAACAAAGACCACAAACAAAACTCAAGCCAGCATGGTAGCACAAGCCTATATGTAATCCCAGCTACTCAGGGAGGCCGAGGCAGGAAGAATGCATGTTGGAGGCTTGCCTAGTATATGTGTGAAACCCAGGACTAGATTCCCAGTACTACCAAAAAAAAAAAGCAGCAGGTGGAGGGAGGATTCAAATTAAACCCCCAGTGTGAAGAAGAAGGTAGTAAGCCAAATGCTTCAAGGACAGGAAGATCATTGTACACTGAAGGAAGGAATGGGAGAAAAAGTATTGAAGCAGATAGTCTCAAAAGTCTATATAGTGAAGGGCTGGGAAAGTAGCTCAGCAGTGTAAGCACCTAATCAGGCAAGCACAAGGACCGCAAGTTCAATTCCCACTGCCAAAAAAAACTCTATAGTGAAATACAAATACAAACACAAAAATTCAGGAGTCTTTCTCCCCCCCAAAAGTAAAAGAAATATGAGACTGACAGTTTTCTCCTCTGAGCAAAAAAGCAGTCACTGTTACTCCTTAACTCACTGGGCTTTTATATTTGGACTTTCCAACAGAAGTTTTCTTTTTCAACTGAGGAGTATACTTTTTTAGTCATGTCCAGATTTAAAATATAACCAATAAATATTCAAATTGTACACTACTCAGGAGCCCTTTCATTGTAGTATTTCACTATTATATACAGATGAATCACAGAACAAGCTAGTCTCAACATAATAGTTTAAATAACGACTACTTGGTTTTTTTAGTGCTTCAAATTATTGACTGATAATGCAGTTACTGACTGAGACAATGCAGCTATATGTGGCTTCCTCCCCTTTTCAAGGCAAACTGGTAAAGATTAGAATTTGTTTTACTTAAAAGCAAAGTCAACTCTTTGAAGACAAATAGTAAATCGTGATTCACAATGTAAGTGTAAGCAGAACGATTATTTATGGTGAACACAATCAAGTTACATATAAAATCAACTGTTGCATCAGGCACTCTATGAAAGATAGGTAGAAAGAAGATAAGGGGTCACAGTATCATAATTAAACAGAGATTGAAAAGGCTTAAAGAAACTTACTTTAAGAATTTCATCCACACAGCTCACATCACCAGAAGCTGATGCCTTAAGAAAAATAAATGAAATACATATGAAATTTGAAGCAACTTATTAGATTTTTAGTATTTACTGCACAGATTTTAAAACATCAGAAATAACACATAATTTAAAGATGCATAATTCCACTATTCTAAATCAGAACACCAGTTAGAATGTTTGGAGTAATTTCTCTAAATATAATTATCAAACTGTGCATAGCCTGAAAACTTTGTATTTTTAAAAAGTTTTAAAATTCTTATCTTTTTTACTCTTTAAATAATTTTTAAAATATAATTTTTCAGGTAAGTAGCTTATCCAAAATTTAAGTTTATTCATACACAAAATATATCATCATATTCCTTCACATATATATCATCATATATATCACAAAATATATCATCATACATATTCACATCATTAACATATACAGTAAAATGAGTATTACTGAAGGATCACTGGTTTGGAACACAATGGACATTTTACATACTCCTAAATCACAGAAAGTTAACTGCTTATTCTGAGGCACAAATAAGAATTAAAGAGCTAAATTCTGTTCTTTAAAAGCAATTAAAGAGCTTTACTGCTCTCTTGAGAGAGGAGTAATTAGATGACAAGTGCAACTAATGCTGAGTTTCCCAACGCCACAAGACAGACTCTTAAATGTTCTCCAACCAGTGTTTTATGTACTCCTGATTCCTCTCCACTATTCTGAACCATAAGCTTTGATTTTTGGCTACTAACATTCTTTTTTGAACTTTTCATTGCACAAGTTACATTAAAAGATACAATTGCAACTACTGTACAATGATTGCCTAATTCTTCATTTTAAAAATTCTGCTTTAATACGCACTTATACCAGCTGTCTCAATATTTTTAGTAAAACTAGGAAAAGGATGACAGCATCCAAACTACATACTGCCACGGACTGAAAGACCCCAACAATCACCACTAAGGACTATGGTCCACTTCCTATTCATGATATCTCTGTAAGAATAGAGAAGTTAATTTTCTTTTTAAACTTAAGAGGAGAAAAACTAAGGTACTGATGGATCATACTTTTATCACACAACTGACTGGTCATTTTAATATCTGAATGTTCAATTAATGACATATTCTTTCTTTCCCAGAACATGAGCTCACAGTTTTATGAATCCATTTGAGAGTCAAGTCTTTTTTATACCACCCCCTCATCTTTAAACTTTTATATTCTCTACTATTAAGACAAAAAGAAAGTTCAAACTCATAACTCCATGGTCAGTTATTTCATACAGTCACAATTCAAAAAGCTCTGGATGTGCAACTTACATCCAATGGCTGGGAAGGTATTTTCAACTTGGTAAGATGTGCTTTGCTGCTGGGCTTCAGCTCAGTCATGCTGTTGCCATGAGATTGGCTGCTGTAATGCTCAGAGGACAGCTTTGGTTCCATGGACTCCTGTCCATCCATGGGCCGCACATAGGCAGTGGGTTTTTGCAACATTGAACTGGATTTTGATATCAACGAAGGTGGGAAAGACTGATTTGAATGTTGCCCACTTGAAAAAGGTACACGAGAAGGAGAATCCCAATTGGCATCAGGGTCTCGAGGTGATTTGGAACGTTGATGTTCCTTGCCATGGTGATCATTCCCATGAGCTCTGGAATGACTAGAGCTTAATGAAGAAACAGCCTGGGGTTTTCCTGGACTGGAAGATCGTGATTTGGAGTGTTCTGATCCATGCTGGCCTTTTTTCCGGCTGCTACCATATGAGTCACGATCATGCCTCTGACTGGTGCTGTTAGTGCTACTGCTACTACTTGCACCGGTCCTCTGGCCACTATGTCCACTCTGTAAGCCTGAGGACCGCTTCTGAGACTGAGAAGTACCTGGTGCAGGTCCTACAGGGGTCCACTTGCTGCTCTGATGAGAGCTTCCATGTCTCTGTTCAAAGAAATTTGGCTTTGATTTTTCATCATCTGTTGTTGGTATTGTAGGCTTGGGAATTGCAACAAGCTTTGGTATCGCTCTGTCTCCTATGAAATCCTTCATTTCTTCGTAGTTTCCAAGCATACTCTGAATACGACTTGATAACTTATCTTCTTTGCTGGTCTACAAGAAGGCAACATAAAATTATTAGCATAATCAGAAATAAGATATGCTTCTGGCTAACCTTCAAATGTGAAGGAGCTTTTCTAAGGGAGTCTTTACCTAATGTCTTAAAGTTATAATCTATAAGCAAGCTCTTCTAAATATGTAAACTTGCTAGTGAAAAAAGTTCACCAAAAGTATCTGAAAATAACCATGGTTAAATACAATATTCTGCAGGACACTAAGAAACACGTATAGGTTCCAGGATGGGAAAAAAAAAAATCTAAATTTCACTAATAAACACTCTGGATACTGTGAGTTTCAGGTCAGCCTGGGCTACACAAGGCCAGCTTGAACTGCATAGCAAAACCCTGTCTTGAAAAGACACATCAAAAAAAAAAAAAAAAAAGTAATGTCATTATGTAATTAAATTCCAGACCAGCAGATTAGCTAACATTTGTATTTTGGTTTTCTTCGTAGCAGAGATCAAACTCATGACGTTGTGCTTGCCAGGCAGGTGCTTGTGCCACTGAGCTAAATCTACAGCCCAACATTCCTATTTTGAATAGTCTATAAAAGCACCATGTCCCATATAATTCAATGATACAGTTACAACAGAACAAAAACTTAGTGAAACAACTTATACCCAACCGTTTAATTCCTTCGGCTGCCAAGATTCACCAGTTACTAAACGTCTCAAAAAATAATTAAGCATGGAAAACTCATTGATGACGTTTTAAATCCTAGCTATTAACTCTGACCAATAAGCTCTGACTACTTTTGAAACTTAATTCTTTAAGTTTCAAAAATTATTCTTGGGATATAAGCTCCAAAACATCTATAAGCATTAGGACTCTTCCATATTCATACATATGGAAATTTACTAATTAAAAAGAAATAAAAACTGAACCATTACTACTTTGAGATACCAAAACTGATTAAATTGTTTAAAAATTCTGCCCAAGAGATGATATCATTAACAGAAAACAAATTCAATTCATTCCAGTATGATTACAAAATAAATGGTAGTACAATTCAAAGTTTCTAGGGAAAGCTTTTGTTCCTCCCCACCAATCTCTTTAATCGCTAATTAAATCCTCAACCCCCAAATTCTTAATGGCAGGTCTGTATTACACTCACATAAATGGTTTTGGTCTGATTGTCCTTAAATGAGAAAATTCTTAAAACTCTGCATAAATGACTTTAATAGGGGACATTATAGCTGGGCATGGTGTCACATGCCTGTAATTTCGTCGTTGGACAATCTGAGTCAGGCTGATCACTGCAAGTTCAAGGCCAGACTGGGCTATGTGGTAAACTAAGGGCAAGATCAAACTAAACTACACAGCAAGATCCTGTCTCACACACACAAAAACAAAGAAACCCCATACACTAAATACATGAGAAGGAAAGGAAAAATCAAGAGAATTCAGTCCATGATATCAGAAAAAGGACCCAACTGGTACTGAAGATACTTTACTAAAACACACAAAGTTAATAAAACCTAGTGAACTAAGTAAATAAAAGGCAAGAAATATAGAGAAGCTGGAGACTTAGCTCAGTGGTGTAAGCACCTGCCTGGCAAGCACAAAGTCGTGTTTAAACCCGGCACCAAAAAAAAATTTAAATAAATAAATAAATAAATAAATAAGAAGAAAAAGTATCTACAAAATCATCATCTCTGATTGATAGTACAGCCAAAGAACACCTGCGAAGTAACAAAGGCTTTAAAGGAGTGCAGAAATGAATGTTTGAGTCAATTCAGATCCAATTTTTAAGAGTACAGAACAGAAGTGAGAGAAGGGCTTGAGAAAGATTTCTAAACTGTTCATAATGCTCTACTTCTTGAACTGAGTACTGGTTTTCTATGGCTCGTGTAGTTAAGCACTACTCTTCAAGGCATATGTCGTTTTATACATGCCCATTATACTCCAAAAAACCTTACCCAAAAAAGTATGTTCTATTTAGATGAAAAGAAAAAATATTAAATGGTATTCATGATCAGTTTTCTAAGATAAAAAAATGAAAATCTAAAAACATTTTAAAAGCAAAAGTATCACATTAATGGAAAAAAAGAAAAACAACTCACAACTTTGTATGGCTCAGCAAACAGAGGAGAGCTAGGTGGGAAGGCGTCTTCACCTTGCTGAATTTCCTGATTCCGCCTTTCCCTTTCTTTCATACGCAGCACATTCCGGTCTTCAAGATTCATGTTGCTATGGAGAGAAACACAATCTTTATCACATCAAAAAACGGAAAAATTAAAACTTCAGGATTGATTGTATCAGTTTAATATTTGAATCAGGTTCCTTTCCAAGTAATAGGCATTGGGTAACGGTTGGATAACAGTTTTATCATTTAATACCAGTACAATCTTCCACAACCAGAGGAAAAAAATGCTAGTCCAGAATACTAGAACCCACTCCCCCAATGAAACCTTTAACCTTATGAAGTTTTTTTTTTTTTTACAACTTTTTGTAGTGTATGGTAGACAATTACTCTACCTCTGAGTTACACTACTAACCCAACCTTATTAAGTATATGTATGTGTGTGGGGCTACCGAGAATTGAAATTAGGGGAGTTTACCACTAAGCTACATGCCAACCCCCTTTTCCTTATTATTTTGAGACAGGGTCTCCCTAAGTTATCCAGGTTAAGTTCAAACTTGTGATCCTTTCACTTCTGCCTCCTGAGTAGCTGGGATTACAGTAATGAGTTTATCAATTTTTAAAGTAGTCTGCTAGCTAAAAGTCAGCTAAAACTGTACATTCAGAGGTAAAGCAGTACTTAAAGAACCCCAATCTTCAGTATGTTCTATAAACGCTTCCAGCTTCTGCTACAAAAATCTAGCTATTCTTTGCCCTAACAGACATACAAAACTGTCCTCACCTGTTCACCTCTCTCCCAGGTCCAGTTCTTTTTCACTACTTTGTATCACCCTTATCTTGATTTCTTTTTCTCGAGAACATAACTTCCTTGATGTCTACCATTGATGCAGTTTGACCTCAGCTTTAGTGTTATTAGGTTTCCTTAAATTTTGTATTTTTGCTCTAAATATATTAATATTTCAGGCCAGGGATTTAGCTCAGCTGCTCAAGTGCTTGCCTGGCAAGCACAAGGTCACAAGTTCAAGTTTTTGGTCAACCAGGACAAGTTTTTGGTCCCTGGGACCAAAAAAAATAAAAATAAATATATATAAATATTTCAATCAGTAACTCAATAAATGGCTAAACTGGGGTATTCAGTAACAGAAACTATTATTAACTTGGACTAGCAATTTACCTAAGAATTGTGTGGAAAAACTTTTGGAGTAAGGGAAAAATCCAACTGTAATTCTCATAATCATGAAAATATGAGCTTCATTTCTATAATTATTGTATTTTCACTAGAATAAATCAAGGGAAATAGCTTACTTATATATAGCAGCAAGGACTTTTGGTTAAATAGACAATGATGAAAAAGTCAAATCCTGAGACAAGGGATTATCATCTCTAACATTTTCCCATACAGGCAGATCAAACCATCTGTCTTGACTGCATTTAAAAAAAAAAGAAGTCCAGCCGCAAGCCAAAAGGAAAAATCAAGTTGTATTTATGTATCATTTCTAACCTAAATTTTAAACCACATCAGAAAATTAAACCCAATCATGTTGGGCATGGTGGTGCACATCTATAATCCCAGCATTCGGGAAGCTGAAGCAGGAGGATCACTTCAAATTTGAGGCCAGTCTGGACTACATAGTGAGTTCAAGGCCAGCCTGAGTTACTTGAGACCCTGTCTGAAAAACAAATAAAGAAACAAAAGACTAGCCTGACTTAAACAGAGACAAACACTGTCTCAAAAAGCATAAATAAATCAAGTGAGTTAATCAAGATGATCAGGGTTTTTGTTTTGTTTTGTTTTGTTTTGCCAGGTGGGGTGAGGCTTTCTGAGATCGTGTCTCTGACTCTGTAATACAAACTGGCCTTGAACTATGTAGTCCAGGCTGATCTCAAACTCACAGCAATCCTCCTGCCTCAGTCTCCCAACTGTTAGGATGACAGACACGTACCACAAGATAATCATAATTAAAAAAGCAGATTGGGCAGCAAAATTCAACATACTCTTGAGGATCCTATTAGCAATTCAAACAGTGAAAGTAAACATCCAAAAATAGAACTTCCTGATTTGCATGATTTAGTATCATGCAAGTAGACCAATTTAATGACAAAGAGTGGAGACTGTTCTAAGCATTTCTAATATATAAACAAGTTTTCCTTATTTGAAATATTCTAATAAACTTAGATAAGGCCATAACCTATTTCATGTATACTAAGTGATTTCTTTGTTTTTCCTAGTACTTCACACCCTAAAACCAGAACCATAAGTAATATCTTAATCTGCTGAGCATGGTGGTACACACCTGTAATCCCAGCACTCAGCAGGCCAAGGTAGGAGGACTAATGGTAGTTTAAGGCCAATTTGGGCTACGTAAGCCAGTTTTAAGGCCAGCCTGCACTACACAGTGAAACCTTGCCTCAAAAAACCTAAACTCCCCCCTCAAAAAAGAAGAGAAAGACAGTATCCAAATCTGTCTTTAATGAATATCATAAAACATCTATACTTAAGTTTTTTTTGTTTTTGTTTTTTTGAGACATGTAGTTCAGGTTGGTCTTGAACTCAGTGACTGATCCTGAAGCCTCTGCCTCTCCAGGGCTGAGACTATAGGCACATGCCACCACACCAGTCCTATACTTAAACTTCAGAGACTTAAACCAAAGAATACTGTACAGCACATTTAGGCTGATTAATAAATTTTTGGTTACTAACAAATTTCAATTAAGTCTCCTGAACTATGGTGCTGCCAATCTATTACAAAGTTATGAACAGTCTAAGGGTTGTGCTAACTACCTAAATTCAAATCATGAAACATCAGGCTGGTAGAATGAGTGTTAAAATGAGTGCTTAAGGCCCTGATTCAGTTCCCACCACAAACACAAAAAATAATACAGCGTATGATTTAATGTTATGCATTCAGCAGTGCTAAAATAATCAACAAGTATTTGTATGATACTTGTTGGTATCATACAAATGGTAATGGGTCTGTGGTCCCAGTTACTTTGGGACTGAGGCAAGAGGACTTCTTCTTGAGCCTACAAGTTCACTGCCAGCCTGGGCTTGACCAAAAGAAAGAAACAGAAGGAAAGAAGGGAGAAATGAAGGGAAGGAGAGGAAAGGAAGGAGAGGAAGATAGGAAAGGAAGGGAGGGGCTAATTGTATATTTGTTATAAAAACATTATAATAAAATCTCTTCTATGATTTAATGCTGAAGATATTTTGTTTCTTTTTGAGAGCAATGAAAGTCATCCAACTGAAACTTCCTTTTAATAAGGCTGGCAGAAAGCTCAAATATAATTAACTGCTTCTAAAAATATCCCACTTGTAACTAGCTATTATATTCTATTTTTGTGGTCTGACTTATTTTTGTATCAAACTTAACAGACTACTTTTCTTCTTCCTGTCTCTCTGATCATCAATCCATCGCTGCCCAAAATAAAGCTTTTCTCAAAACCATTAATTCCACTAATCTGTGCTACACTAAAATTAACATGAAATTTAAATGTGAGAAAAAAATTAGAGTCAATATGAAGTATATTTTTGCTGTCCAAGCAGAACTATTTTACAGCATATTCCCTCAGAACATCTGCAATTATTATACTAAAATAAGATTCTAGTAAGATTAACTGCTACATTAAAAGAAAATATATGGGATGACCAAAGTATTTTAAAAAGAATATTAGCAAGATAAAAAGATAGCTAGTTAAAATTTTACTTAATGTGAACTATTTTAAATATATGTAAAGTACTTATGTTAAACTAACACAGTACATTATAAACCATTCTCAGTGGGCCAAAAACAAAAACGGAAAACCAGAAATCTTCAACTTTTAAGATTTAGTCAGGCCGGGGATTTAGCTCAGCAGTGTAAGTGCCTGCTTGGCAAACACGAGGTTATGAATTCAATCCTCGGTACCAAAAAAAAAAAAAAAAAGGATTTAGTGGTGGTAGTGATGGTACAGTAGTAAATTCATTGCTATCAACTGAGCAAATGAAAAGTGAATGAGAGACCAAAGATCTTACTACGAGAAGAAAAACATAAATATCACATAAAATAAGAAGAAAAACTGAAAGTAAGCATGTATATGTCCCTTGAGCTCTATCTACTTGAACTGTCTAGGTAGCAATTCCCTGACGCATGTGCGCATGTGCCACACAGGCCGTTTGTAGCACTGAAAGCTCTGCAAAGTTCACCATCCCTTGTAAGGAAACACTGTCACTCCACAGGGAGGAGGAGCACCAGGGAAGCTCTCCAATAGCTCTGCTCTGCCCCTACTGTGAAGAGGGAGGGAGGACCTGGAGAAAGGGCTGATTCCAGGCTGCAGCAGGGAAGGAAGGTACAAGGGAGCTGAGTCATCTTGTAACTGTTAAGAATGCTCAAAACAACATGGAAACATATCAAAATGGCACAGTAAGCCTGCAAGAGGTTCTCACTCCTCACATTTTAAAACATTTGAGCACAAAATGAATAATGACAAGAATGGAAGATTCTGTTAGCCGGGTTATGGTAGTGCATACCTGTAATCCTAGCACTGGGGAGGCTGAGGCAGGAGGATCATTACAAGTTCGAGACCAAAATGGGCTACAAAGTGAGCTCAAGGACAGCGTGAACTACAAAGCGAGACCCGGTCTTGAGAAGACAAAAAAAAAAAGGATCCCTGAGAACCTAACAACAAAAATAAGAGAAATTAAACAGGGAGGAAATGGCCTTCTTTATATCAGTGTGACGACTAACAAATGCAGAAGCAGCAAAAAAATTAGAAAGTCATCTATTGGCAATCACTGTACTAGTAACTGAGGCAAGAGTTAGCAATGAACTAAAGCCAAAATTTTGGGAAAATATGATATTCGGTATCATCCTAGGGCCAAGAAGAAAAAAACATCTTTAATATCAGTAAAAACAAGTGGAGCACGGTAGCCCAAGCCTGCAAACCTAGTACTCAGGAGTCAGGAGGATCATTTTAAGTTTGAGGCCAGCCCAGGCTACAAAGTGAATTCAAGGCCAACCTGGACTACATACCAAGCCTTTGTCTCAAAAAGAAAAAAAATAAAAAATAAAAATAAAATCAGTAAAAACAGATACACCAGGCATGGTGGCACACACCTGTAATCCCAGCACTTGGGAGACTAAAGCAGAAGATCACTTCAAATTCGAGGCCAGCCTGGACTAAACAGTTGAATTCAAGGCCAGCCCAAACTACAATTAAGAACCTGTCTCAAAACAAATCAAGTAAAAATAGGTAAAGGTAGTGCTTAATACCCTTAACCAAGTGATCAAACATTAATACGGAGAAACTAACCACATCGTATGTCTCCCAAAGTGACAAACTGGAGATTCATCGCAACACATTAGTTAGTCTATGAATAAACAAACCTTGTGGGTTGGGGATTTAGCTCAGTGGCTTAAGCGCCTGCCTGGCAAGTGCGAAGTTGTGAGTTCGATCCCTGGTACCAAAAAAAAAAAAAAAAAAAAAGAATAAACAAACCTTAATTGAAGCGCTTCCTGTAAAACCAGCCTGTGCTCTTCTAAAATGTCTTTAAAAAAAAGATAAATATTATTACATTTAATAAAAGAAGGGCAGGAGAGTTACTTCTAAGTTCAAAGCGACACAATATCTAAATGTAACACATAGTCCTTCATTCCTCAGACCTTTTACTGGGGGTGGAGATGCCTATAAAGGTCATTACCAGAAAACATGGGGGAAATCTGAATACAGACAGTATTTTAGATGATCATATATTAATGTTGTTCCTCAACTGCAGTAACTATATTTGGTTAAACGAGAACATCCTTGATTCTCAGGACATATATGCTGAGCCAACAGCTGAGGTATCATGATGTCTCTAATATCAATGGTCCACAGCCACCCAAACATGTAACTGGCATGTGTAAATGTAATCATGCATGCATACATGGAGGAGCAAAGGACAGGAAGAACTGAAGGAGGAGAAGTAAAGCAGCAGCAATTACTGTACAGTAAAAAATGTGAACTGAGGGGCTGGGGAGTTAGTTCAGCGGCATAAGCACCTGCCTGGCAAGCACGAGGTTGTGAGTTCAATCCCTGGTACCAAACAAAACAAAACAAAACAAAACAAAACAAAACAAAACAATTTTTCTAAGGTGTCAAAGATAAAACAGCAAAGACAAATTTCAAACTCAACCAGAAAAAAACAGACAAATCCTTCCAACAAATCCCACTCTCACTACTGGGACTATACCCTACAGACTTATGTCACATCTCCTGCTTTAGCCTCTGTAGTGCTGGGATTAAAAAGCATGGCTACGCTAAAAGGCTATTCACTGCAACATGATTTTACTGGCAGATAACTAAATGCCCAAGAATAGGGAAATGATTAAACCATGGTTCACCCATATGAAGAACTTTTATTCAGCTTTTTCATTTTTTTTTAAACTTTTTTGGTACCAGAGATTGAACTCAGGACTTCCTGCTTGCCAAGCAGGCACCTCTGTTGCTGAGCTATTATTATTAGCACATGTTTACAGTAAATAACACACTCCTTGTGTTGAGTTGGCACATGTATGAAGCACCTCTTTAACTACTTTTTTCACTCCCTTTCCCATCTTTTCCCTCCTGCCTCCATCTCTCGTACCCATTCCCACTTAGAAAAGATCTATTTCCCCACTTGCTATCATCTCTTTTATTTTGCTCCTTATTTATAATTTGCATTTCTCATATAAAAGAAATCATGTGATACCCAAGCTTGTGTCTATTTCACTCAACATAATAGCCTAAAAATATGCTCATTTTCTTACAAACGATTCAAAATCATCTTTTTTATAGTAGAGCAGTACTCAGTTGTGTGTAAGGCACACATTTTCTTTATCCACTCGTCTCCTGAACACAGAGACTGCTTCCAAGATTCAGCTATTATGTGCTGCTACAAATATGGCTATGAAATAAATGAGGTAGATCTTCACCAATTATCTTGAAGAAACTATCATAATCTACTTTCATGTGAGAAAAAGCAGATGCAACACCACAACTATCTATCTCATATGACAGTCATCTTTGAGGGGAAAAAATCCTGGCCGGGCATGGTGTGCTCAGTAATCACAGCATGTGGGAGGCTGAGGCAGGAGGATCAAAAAAATTCAAGGCTAGCACTGGCTACCCAGAGTCTGAGGCTAACCTGAACTACAGTATAAATATAGCAAGACCCTGTCTTTGTAACAACAACAAAAATATCCAAAACCAGAATACACCCTTCTACCCATATGCATGTGTACCTGACTATAAGAGTTGGAATAAAGTGGAAAAGCAATAATTAATTAATTTTATTTAACCACTCTTATTTTTGTGCAGATGTTTGATTCTTTTTTCATTTTGTCTAATCCTAGAATTAAAATTCTTCATTTTTCTTTATCTTGGCTAATGCTATAATTAAGACCACTGTAAACAAAACCTCAAATATAGTCATAGACTCTAAAGAAAATTATAGAAAAAGTGAGAGGAAAGAAAGCTCATTACTTATTCAAAATATTACCAAAATTGCATTTTTCCATTTCTCTGGCAAACTTAGAATTGTCAACTATACAGGATATAGATAAGAATTAGACACAACTGCCTGTAATCCCAGCACTACAGAGGCTGAAGCAGGAGGTGTGACGTGAGTTTGACATTAGTCTAGGCTACATAGCAGGATCCTGTCTCTTAAAAAAAAAAAAAGAAAAGAAAAATAAACATTTTTGATACAGCTAACTTAACATCAGAATGTGTTACATTTGGAATGTTCGCAAGTTAAACATAAGAAAACTGAAACCTGTACCTATAGGCAGCTTTCCTACAAAAGATACAGACTGTTACTCTACTTAGCTAAATCTTTCTTGGCCCTCAGTCAATGTTCTGGCTATTCATTTTGTCTTGTGTTTGTCTGTTTTGTTTGAGACAGAGTCTCCCTATATAGTTCAATCTGGTCCAGAACTAACCCTGCAGCACAAACTGGCATTAAACACTCAGCAATCCTCCTGACTCAGCAGCCTGAGAGCTGGGGTTACAGGCATGTGCCATCACACCCAGCCTCCATTTTGGCTATTATTATAAACGTGAGTAAGAAGTACTCTCCTTCCAGTTTATATATTTTTCATAAAATTTATACATTGTAAGTTTTTCTTCCCATTATAAAGAAGTATGTGTTTTGCGTTCAAAACAAGAAGAATTCAGAACAGTTACTGTGGCATGCACCCATAAGCCCAGCTACCTTGGAAAACTGAGACAGGAGGATCACTTGAGCCCAAGAGTTTAAGGCCAGCCTACACAACATAATGAGACTCTATTTCAAAAGGGTGGTTGGGGAGCCCAACATTAAACATAGTTAACGACTTCACTCAGGTTGAGAAAGCTCAGTCTAGCATGCGCAAGGTCCTACTGATCCCCAGCACTGTACAAAAATAATGATAAATTAAAAAATAATTTTATTCCTCCTAAATAAATAGTATTCTGGGGATAACCATATATGTATTTGTTCTTGTTTTAAGACATTGTAGTTCAGGTTGGTTTTGAACTCAGTATGTGGCCCAGGCTGGCCTCGAACTCCCTCCTCAACCTCCCTAGTACTGGGATTACAGGTGTGCAAAACTTCCTGAAATGCTTAAATAGATTGTATGAATTGACAACCCTACCAAAGAATGCACTTTAACTATGCCATTTTCAATTACAGGCATGAGTCTTTAAATTGTGCCACCAACTCATAAGGTATCATTTGTTTATTTCATTTATTCAGCAATTAATGAGGCCTGGCATGGTGGTACATGCCTGTAATCTCAGTACTAGGGAGGCTAAGGCAGGAGGACTGCCAGGAATTCAAGGTCAGCTTGGTCTACATAGTGAGTTCAAGACCAACCCGAACTACACAATGAGACCCTGTCTCAAAAAACAACATACACACACATACACAGGCACACAAGAAACAAATAGTTGAGTCTACCAACAGTTACTAGATACTATGTCAGGAGCTAGAGATAAAACAGTGACATACGGGTAGTTCTTGACCTTACTAGAGGTTACAGTCAACTGCATTATATCGAACTCCTCTAATAATTAATATGGTTGTATATCTTTATCATGTGCTAATTAGCCATTCACATTCCTTCTTTTGTGAATAATTTCATAAAATCTATTCAAGCACTGCATTTTGTCCATTCTCTTAATAAAGCAAGTCTTTTTTTTTTTTTTTTTTGGTCATTTTGAGACAGTCTCCCTATGTAGTTCGGGCTGGCCTTGAGCTCACTTTGTAGCCCAGGCTGGTCTTGAACTCACAACCATCTTCCTGCCTCAGCCTCCCAAGTGCTGGGCTTAAAGGCATGCACCACCATGCCCAGCTGCAACAGTTCTTTTATTGTGTAATAACTATGCTTTTCCAACTTGTCATCTATCTCAATGCAGGAATGTAAGATTAAGATTAGATATTAAGCCATGCATCCTAATTTTACAGACTTTCCAGTTCACTGCCTCCTCCCTCCCAAACTCTACCCTCAGGCCATGCCTAAATTCTCTTCAACTGCTGCACAGTAAGATAACACTTCACCGCAGTTGTCAAAAACTGCCAACAGTTTCCACAAGTCTCCATTTATTTCTCACTGCTTTCTTTCCATCTTAATCTACATTTGTTCACCTTCTCCCAGTTTTCCATTTTTTATTTTGGTGAAGTAACTAGTAAGTAAATAGCTTAAACTTCTATGCTAAAGACACTGTGCCATCTAGATCTTTATTTCTGATGTCTAGTACAGGTTGAGCACCCCTTATTTGAACTATAGGGACCAGAAATGTTTCAGATTTCAAGCATTCCTAATCAAATTCACATTAGAGAAGGGCTGGGGATTTAGCTCAGTGGCATAAGCGCCTGCCTTGCAAGCAAGCGGTCGTGAGTTTGATCCCAGGTACCGATAAAAAAAATTCACATTAGAGATGCATGATCTCTATAGACAGAATCCTACTATGGACAATAAGGAATTTGGATCTTAAAGCAAGAAAAAAGCTAGTTCTGGTAAGCAACTTCCACCATCCAGAATGGTTATAGTGGATCCTGATCTTCAGGGAGTATGTGCCAAGATCCCAAGTAGATGCCTGAAACTACAGATGACACTATATATATATATATATATATACACACACACACACACACACACATACATACATACATACTGTTTTTCCTGTGGAAACGGTCTATGATACCACATGAAAGCAGTACTCCACTGCTTGGGAAACTGAGGCAGGAAGACAGCATGGTCAAGCCATCCTGGAGTATACAGACTATGTCTCAAAAAGAGACACAAAAATACACAATAACTGATAATAAAATATAACAATAATATGCTGCAATAAAGTTTATGACAATGGCTTGGAGTCACTTGTTTCAGGGTACTCAGTGCTGAAGTCTTCATAGTGGTTCAATGCTTTCCAGTAACTAGAACATCTTTTCTGTTCACATCCTCCACCAACAAACTGAATGCCTTTTCCATCTTAGGTAACTCTTTTTTACACACTGTGATAATTCTAGTAGTCAGACACAACAGCAAAACTATCAAGTTTCTTGCTTCACAATTTCACCCCCAACAACAGCAAAACACACATTTTCTCAAGAACACAATGACAGCCAGGCCTGGTGGCGCAAGCCTAAAATCCCAGTACTGGGATGCTGAGGTAGAATTGCTGCATTCCAGGACAACTCGGGTTACAAAGTGAGTTCAGGGCCAGCCTGCACTACCAAAAACTGGAAAAAAAAAAAATCCTACAAAGCAAAGCCCAAGACTATATAGCTTCATAGTGAATCCCAACAAATGTTTAAAGAATTACATAATGCTAATCCTTCACAAATTTTTCCTAAAAGAGAAGGAAAAACCTGCTAGCTAATTTTAAAGGCAAGTATTACCCTGATACCAAAAGCAGAAAGCCTTTACAAAGATACAGAAATAGCATATGAAAAGATGCTCAACACAGTCATTAGGAAATGGAAATCAAAACTACAGTGAAATACCTCTTCACACGCATTGGGATGTTTATTAAAAAACAAAACAAGAAAATAGTAGAAGGTGGCAGAATTGGAACCCTTGTGTAGTGCTGGTGGAAACCTACAGTGGTACGGCTACTGTGTAAACAAGTTGGTACTCTCTCAGAAACTGCAACACAGCAATTTTACTCCTAAGGATATATCCCAAACAACTGTAAATAGGGACCCAGACAGATCCTTGTACACCAATGTTCACAGTAGCCAAAAAATACAAACAACCCAAGTATCCATCAATAGCTGAATGGATGAAAAGAATACTATTCAGTCACAAAAAATAAGTGAAATTGGGCTGGGTATACCTCAGCAGCACAGCACCTGTCTGGCAAGCATGAGGTAGTGAGTATAATTTCTGGTACCTCTCCAAAATAAAAAATAAACGAAATTCTACTACAGCAAGGATGAACCTTGAATACAAGTTATATTAAATAACCCGGACACTAAAGGACACATACTGCATGATTACACTGAATATGAGTCACTTAGAACAGGACATTCAATACAACAAAGTAGAATAGAGGTACAGGTGATGGGAAAATATTACTCCTATTTAACATGCCCGAAAAGTTCTAGAAGTGGACAGTGGTAACTGCTATATAATTAACTTAATGCAATTAAATGTAAAATGACTAAAATGGCTAATATTATGCTATGAATATTTTACCACAATAGATATTCAGTGAGAATATAGGAAAAGTAAAAATTTACTTGTTTATTTATGCTATTTATTTATTTATTTATTTATTTATTTTTGGTACCAGGGATCAAACTCAGGACCTTCCCTTGCCAAGCAGGCGCTTGTGCTGCTGAACCAGTAAAGTAAAAATTTAAATGTGCAAGCCCAGTCAATCAGAAATTCATTTTCTTTTTAACTAAACACTGGCATTAGTTTGTTAACTTAAAATTTCAGTTGAGAAAAAATTTAAAGCATTTAGAGTAAAATGCGTTATGTTAAAATTTGTCCCTCCCAAGGGGAACTAAAATCTGTTACAATGTGGGGTATTTTCTTCCCCCTGCTGCAAATGGTGTCTTGGAACAATTTTCCTGAGAAGTGGGGTCATTTAACTATCAGATTATTGAGAGATTTAAACTCTAAAAGTCAAAATGAGAAGAGCTAAGACTTCACTTATTTTCAATTTGGTATATTACAACTACTATTCAACTGTAACTTCACCACAACACACTATTTTAAAGTTCAGTCTCATGAGTAAAGAAACCCAACTTCGACTCATTTTGCAGGATTTCTCTACCCATGACAGAGTCTGAAGAGATCATTTCCGACAAGGTAGAACAACAAAGGTTGTGACCTGGAGATCAAAGCCAAACTAACAAAACACCAAATCCCAAGACAGTATTTTATACAGAAAGGCCCTTGTCCCAAAGTTAAATCATGAGACTTTGTACAGTCTGCCCTCCCCCTCCCAGGCCTAGGGATTCAACCCAGGGCCTCATCTGTGCTAAGCAAATGGGTTTTTTTGTTTTTGTTTTTGTTTGGGGGAGGAGGGGTACTGGAGATCGAACTCACGATCTTGTGCTTGCCAGGCAGGCACTTTTGCCCCTGAGCGAAATCCCCAGCTGCCGTCAAAGCAAATTAACACTGAGCTACACCACTAGCCTTTGCTCTTCAGATTTAAAATAATGCAAACCAGCACGGTGGCACATCCCTGTAATCTCAGCACTTTGGAGGCTGAGGCAGGAGGATTGCTTCAAGACCAGGATGGGATATAAAGTGAGTTCAAGGCCAGCCTGAACTGCACAGAGATAGTCTCAAAGAGACAAAAAATACAATACAGTACAGTACAATACAATAGAACAGAATAAAAAATGCACTGGGCATGGTGGCACATGCTTGTAATCCCAGCACTCCAGAGACTGAAGCAGGAGGATCACTGTGCATTTGAGGCAAAACCTGGACTACATAGTGAACTCAAAACCAGCCTGAACCAGAGAGCAAGACCCTCATCTCAAATACCTAAATAAATAAAATAAATTCAAAGCAAAATCTTCTCACTAATCAACTATCAATTTTTGAATAATCAAGATCTATAATAATCTCTCCGGGTTATAAAAGAAAAAAATTATTATTCCTATCAAAGAACAGTGATCCCCATCTTTGTTATTTTCTAGACCTGTATCAGTACTGCCTTGTCTTAATTACTTTTCTCATTACTGAAACAAAATGCCCAACACCTACAAGTTAGGGCAGGAAAACTTTATTTAGCTCATAGTTTGCAGATGTTTCAGTCCATAATCAGCCGGCTCCAAGGCAAGGTGGCATCACAGGAAAAACAGTTCATGGTAGCGGAAGGCAGCAAAGCAATAAAGGGCATTAGCTGCTTCTTTCTGCCCCTTTTATACTCTTATCTAGGTTAGTTGGATTAGGGCAGTGCCAAACCAATCAGTGGACTGATTTCGTAACCACCCACCTTTAATCTCCCACCGGCCACCTCTGAAAAGCCCCATCTATGACTGCATAAGGTTTTAATGGAACATCTAGACACAAGCCCTAACATGTCTTCCCTCCAGCAACTTCTACTGCTTCTCTAGTGAAGCTTCTGAATCCTTTTCATAACCATTTCAACTTAATAAAAAAATCTGTTTAATTTTTTTTAAAAAGAAACAGAAGTGGGGCATGGTGGCTCACACCCATAATCCCAGCACTTGGGAGGCTGAGGCAAGAGGATCATTTTAAATTTGAGCCCAGCCCGGGTTACAAAGAAAGCTCAAGGCTAGCCTGAACTGGATAGTGAGACCCTGTCTCAAAGAAAAAAAAAAAAAAGGATGGGGAGAAGCCTGAGAAAGTAGCTCACTGACAGAGCACTCGCCTACCATGTGCAAGGTCCTGGGTTCTATCCCCAGCATTTACAAAAAGCAGGAAAGAAAAAAAGGTCACTTTCCCCAAGCCTCTTTCCAACCACCACTCTCTCCTTCACTAAGGCAGGTGACAGCTATAAGTCAAATTTTACAATTTCTTTTAGAACGATAAAACAATCTTCTGACTCAGTTTCTTAAGGTATGTACATATTTAAAAAGCCTCCAGAAAGTGTCCAGACTTCTCTAATACATGAAATCATTTTAGTATCTTTATAAAACATTAAGGGGAATCAAAATATATCATGTATGGGTACAAATTCCCTAGGATGAACATGATCACTATGTATATCTAAAATGTACCAATAAACTTTATTCATAAAAAAACTAATTACATTCATCTCATTAAAAAATCACTAACTCTAAGCTCTACAGAAAATTTTCATTTCAGGATTTAAAACTATCCACGGTTGAATTCTTACCCACTTTTATACAGCCTCCAGAGTTTATGGCTGTGAAAACTGACTGCAAACCTTCGGATCCACATCTTTACTTAAGTCAGTCCCTCTACCTAGAAGAACCTTCCTTGTTCTCACTTCTAAACACATTCATTTTACTACATATACCACCTCTGACAAACAGTCCAAAATTTCTGTCACTAAAATCACTCTTCACCAACCATTTCTTTGTATCTCATTTGGCATGCAACACTTAATCCTACATTATAAGCTTTAGATAGCAATAAATACAACTATCATTTAACTTCCCTTCTCTCCCTTCTTCAAGCACTTAAACCAATGACTGGCAGTACAACAAACACTCAAAATGGTCTGTGAATTCTGTAAGATCAGTGCTGTAGTGCTGACTGCCTCAAGAACCAAATCAAGCCAGTGAAAATACTCAATAAAGGTTGGATTTTCAGAATATGATGTTACTTTTACTATCCACAGATAACCTCCAAATTCTTCCCTAAGATTTCTGGTTATCTGATAACAGAATGACTTATCTTTTTTCTGTATACAATATATTTTTATTAATCCAATAAAAGCATTAGTAATGCTAAGTGAATTTTATTAAGACCTTTTTCTAAAGAGTTTACCTAAAATAAAAAAATACAAGAAAACACATACATACAAAAATGATCACTTTCTACTTTATCTAAATGCTGTTCTCTCAAAACATTCACCAAATGTAAGTAAAGATCTGCCTATTCAGGACAGACTTAAAATACGTAAGGTACAATGTTAGCACTGAAGTTCATTCAACACCTACATAGCATACAAACAGAATCTGCCAAAAAAAAAAAAGTTTTTAATCAGGAAAATAAAAACTTATATAAATACATTAATATTAAATTTACTAAGGCTACGGTGGTGGCACATGCCTATAATTCTAACACTTGGAAGGCTGAGGCAGGAGGCTCACAGTGACAGTTCAAAACCAGTCTGGACTATGGACTGAGACCCTATCTCAAAAAAACACACAAACAAAAAATGTTACCTGAGAAACCATGAGGTTAATACAAGTTATCTTTGACAGCTACAATTACAAGAGGTATTCAAAGTGGTGACCATTAGCTTCCAGACATTAGTACAGCAAACTGCTGTGTATATATTTTTTGGCAGACTCTGGAATCCAGTGATGGTGAACCCTTTAGAGAATAAGGTCCCAAACTGGCACCCCAAGCCTACTTATTTATTGCAAAGCGCCAACACTGCAATTAAACCTGACTACTAAGATGTTTAGGCAAAAACAACTGTTACCTAATGCTCGGCTGCTGAGTTACTTGGCTGGCATGCCAAAAGAGAGGGTTCTGCATGCCTGCCACAGCAGGAGTGCCACAGGTTCACCACTACTGGTATACAGTATGCCAAACACTCCTCTACAACTAAGGGCCAAAGAAATAAAACTATGTCTGTCCCTTAAGAGTTGTTTGCAGCTAATGTGACTACAGAAAGGTAGGAGAAAAAGGATGTCCCAGGCGGAGAACATGTTCAACAGCCTAACAGAGGAGGCAGTAGGGCACTCAGGGAAGACATAGATGAGGCATAGTTGAAACAGGGCTGAAGTAGAAGGTATGACCAGACAGATACATCACATCTAGGCTGTGACTTTTCCTCAAATCAGACAGGTAAGGATACCATTTCAATAAAAATTAAATTTGTCAGAACCTCAGTGCTGACTTCAATTATCCTTATTATCAATGTTGATAAACAGTATAAACAGAAAGTATAAATTCCTCTTATACTTCTTATGGAACTATAAAACAAAATTTAAAATAACTTTGTTTTTTTCAGACATGATCTCATTCTGTAGTGCAGGTTGGCCTTGACTTCCCTCTGTAGTCCAGGCTGGACTAGAATTCATGGTGATCCTCCTGCCTCAGCACCCCCAGTGTATACCACCACACTTGGATAAAATAACATTAATGTAATCAATGATACTGCTTTGTAGAAACCAGATCAAAATGTAGTTAAATGTAGAAATCATGTCATTCTAGATCTGGTTACTTCAATAATACTAATGAAGAAAATGTTTACAAATAAGTCACATTTAAGAGATTTATAAGGGCCTGGGATTTAGCTCAGTGGCCAAAGTCCTGAGTTCGATCCCCGGTACCCCCCCCCAAAAAGATTTACTAATTAAAAGTCTTTACATATTATTTCAGTGAAATCCAACTTTATGCTATCATATAACAGTTCTTAGATGGTGATTTTAAAGATGTTTCATTTGTTAACTGTTAATCTATTGTTTTTACTTGTGTTTAAGTATCTTAATGAAAAAATTTGTTTTTTTCTGGCAGTACTAGGAATTGAGGCCCAGGCCTTCATACTGAGATATATCTCAAACCCTTTGTATTTACTTATTTTTAACTTTGAAACAGGGACTCATGGCAGGGATAGTGGCAGTCACCCATAATCCCAGCACCTCAGGAGGCTGAGACAGTACAATTGCTATGAGTTCAAGGCCAGCCTGGGCTACATAGTTAGTACGAGGCTAGCCTAAAGCACATAGCAAAATCCTGTCTCAAGAAGAGCACAGCACCTGCCTGGCAAGCACGAGGTCATGAGTTCAAACCATGGTACCACCAAAAAAAAAAAAAGAAGAAGAAGAAGAAGAAGAAGAAGAAGAAGAGCAGAGCAGAGACAAAACAAAACTGGATCTTAAGTCATTAAACTGCCCAAGATGGGCTCAAAATTGCAACCATCCAGGCTTTGCTGGGATTACAAGCATGTACCATAACACCAGCTTAAAACCAACATTTAATGTATATCTGAACAGCACTGCTAAAGTCTGGAACAATCCACTCAGTTTCATGTTGAGTAATTATAAACATGATATACACCAGATTTATCTCAAAGTGGAGATAACACTATGATGCCAAGGGTCTTTTGGGTTTACCTTACCTGTATTAACACACATCATGTCATGACTCAATTTTACCCACCATCTTTCCCTACCTGAACTACTGTGAAATCATTAGTGCAAAGCACTGTAACCTGATAAAAATAGCAACAAAATCCAAGGCAGTACTTGGTCATAAAGTAGTCCCTTCAGAAGTTTCTTAAGACTCAATGTCCAGGAATCCTCAAAAAATTACAGAAAATAGAGAACAGAAAATAGAAAATAGAGAAATAATGTAATATATATTATGTGTATATATAAAATATATAAACATTACATTATACACATTTTTATACAGTCTAATAAATAAAAATAAAAATCCCTAACAGCCATTGCAGTAAATACAGATCTGGTAACTTACTGCTATTTTTTACTTTTTGCTTTTTGTTTTTTGGTTGTTTTGAGACAGGGTCTCAATATGCAGTTCTGATTGACCTTGAACTCACGGCAATCTTCCTCTCAGTGCTGGGATTACAGGCATGCATTACAATACCCAGCCTTACTGATCAATCTTAAGGCAATCTTAAAACCCAAGTATCTATTAAAGTCCATTTGATCTGCTAAAATAAAATAAGAGTCACTAAACTTTTTGAGGGCCAGGCAGAAAATATTTTAGCTTTAACAGACCAATAAGGTCATAATTACTGAACACTGCCACTGGAACAGCAAAAACAGCCACACACAATACATTAAAAACTGGGTGTGCTGTTTTCCAGTAATAAAGTTTGAGTTTCCTGTAATATTTACTTGTGAAAAATCATTTTTATTAAAAATATAAAAATAAATAAAATACAGAAGACATATTGAGAGCATGTCTCCAAATATATATACGTGTGTATATATATATATATGCATACATGTATATATGTATATATGTGTATGTATATGTGTGTGTGTGTGTGTGTGTATATATATATATACACACACACACACACACACACATATACATACACACACATAATAAACCCAGCTAGGAGTGGTGGTGCACACCTGTAACTCCAGCACTCTGGAGGCTGAGGCAGGAGGATCACAAGATCCAGACCAGCCTGAACTTCACAATGAGACCTTGTCAAAAAAATTCATTCATGTGGCCCTGAAGCAAGGCCAGCAAATCGCTGTAGCTGCTGGTTTCAAACAGGAGCCTAAAGAGAATTCTTTCTGTGGTCTGTTGGCCATTTCAGAACTTTGGAAATGGAATGGTCAATTCATCAGAAAGAAATAGCAGGTGAGTATGGCGGACTTTAGGGGGCCTGCAGGGGAGAGACCCTGGCGCCTCGGGACCTGCACCATGCGGTTGACTCGGGTTGCTGGGAGTACAAGGAGCTCTTCCCCTCTCTGGGGGGCGGCTGAGAGTGTGGCCGACTTTCAGCAGCCTGAAGAAGAGAGACCCTGGCACATCAGGACCTGCACGGTGTGGTTGACTCAGGGTGCCGGGATAACAGGGAACTGCCCCCCTCTCTGTGGGCAGCTGAGAGTGTGGCAGACTTTCGGCGGCCTGAAGGAGAGAGACCCTGGTGCATC
>PVJX010008910.1:0-63270 GCA_004027295.1 Dolichotis patagonum
GGCTTTATACTATTGTGTTATGTTTGATATTATTGTATTTGAAACTATGCTCAACTATAGCAGAGTAAGAGATATGGTGTTAGCTACTGTTGATGTCCAGTTGACTTAATGTAAAGTACTGTGTTGCCTATGTTGTCCTGTTCTGATCTGCTCTGTACTGCCCCCTTTTGTTTTATTCTCTTTCAAATTTAAAAAAAAAGATTAGAAGAATCACTATATAACATACTTTGCATTATAATTATATATGTGTATGTAAATACAGCTTTGATGAACCAACCTTTATCTGTTTTTTAATGAGTACATTTACATGGTTCTCAAAACAAGAGTTCTCAGAAATATCATTGTATTACAAAAGGTGTCCTTTCATGTTACCTTGATACTCATGACTTTGACCTGAAAATGTTTTTACATAGGTTACTTAGAAATGCAATATCTTAAATTTGTATAATTCCTTAACAGTAAGAAAGAACCTAAAAACATATTTAGAGTGTGACTGCTCCTATGAAGAATTTCTCTCCACAACTATATGGAAGATTTGTATCTATGGCTGGAGGAAACTGGGCACAAATAAGTGAGTTTATCCTCATGAGCTTCTCCTTCCTACCTACTGAGATACAGTCACTGCCCATCCTGATATTTCTCATCATCTATCTGGCCACCCTGACGGGAAACAGCCTCATCATTCTGGTTACCTTGGCTGATCCCATGCTGCACACTCCCATGTACTTCTTCCTCAGGAACTTGTCTTTCTTGGAGAATGGCTTCAGCCTAGTCATTGTCACTAAAATGCTCAGAACTCTGCTTGCCCAGAACACAACCATCTCCTGCCTTGGCTGTGCCACTCAGATCTATATTTTTTTCTTTGGGGTGGCTGAATGCTTCTTCTTGGCCACCATGGCATGTGACCACTATGTAGCCACCTTCAGTTCCTTGCAGTACCAAGTCCTCATGAAGCAAAGGACATGCACCCAACTGGCTGCAGGCTCCTGGTTTCCAGGACTTCCTGTAGCCACTGTGCAGACCACGTGGCTCTTCAGTTTCCCATTCTGTGCCTCCAACAAAGTGAACCACTTCTTCTGTGACAGCCCGCCTGTACTGAGGCAGGTGTGTGCAGACACAGCCCTGTCTGAGATCTACGCCATTGTTGGAACCATTCTGGTGGTCATGGCCCCTGCTTGCTGATCTTGTCTTCCTACACCTGCATTGCTGCTGCCATCCTCAAGATTCCATCAGCAAAAGGGAAGCAGAAAGCCTTCTCTACCTGCTCTTCTCACCTCCTTGTTGTCTGCCTTTTCTATGTGTCCTCCAGTCTCACATATTTTTACCCCAAATCAAATAATTCTCTTGAAAGGCAGAAATTATTATCCTTATCCTACACTGTTGTGACTCCCATGTTGAATCCCATCATGTACAGCCTGAGGAATAATCAAGTGAAGAATGCTCTCAGCTGGACACTTTGCAGGGCCCTGGGCTTCAAAAATCACAATCCATGAAACATTTGTCTCATGGCTTTACTTTCTCATTCAAATAAAACTTAATTTTTGAACTCGTCATTGATCAATCTTTAGAAAAATCAATCTTTTTACCATCTGTCAGACTTATCTACCTTCCAATATTGTCATATATGATTTTCTTATTGATGCAATTAGTATTTTGATACAGCCATTATCTCAATCAAACCCTTAATCCTAAAGCATTATCATAAAACCATACCTCACAGTATGGTTTTCATGCTCACTTCCTAATCCTTTATGTTGCTATTTATTAACTTGTAAGATGAATACATCCCTGCTTTCAAGGAACTTGCACTCCAGTGGAAAAGACAAACATTAAACAAAAACAAGTAAGTCATACATATGCATATATATAAATACATATACACATGAATATATATGGTGTGTGTATGTATATATATATATATAATACAAATTTCCAACATTGGTGAAGGAAATAATAATATGGTGCAAAACAAAAGTAGGAGGTCCTAATTTATATTCAGAATCAGAGAAATTGTCCCCAAGTTATGAGATTAAGAAACAATGGAGAAAAAACAAATCATTTAGTTTGAAAATATTTTTTTCTTTAAAAAATGAATAGTTGTACACAAAAATTTAGTAAGACCCAATGTTTCTTTAGACGGAGATTAATCCACCTCCCTTTCAATTGTTTACAGTTTTAAAATTCACTTGTAGAAAAAATAGCACAGAATTTGAAAATAGCATTTTTACAAAGGAGAAAATTCACAAACACTACCTTAATTATAGATTAAAGTTTTTGTAATCAATATGAAATTGTGTTGATATTGTACACTCTCAAGCATGTTATGATGAAAACCACATTTTTATGGTATTACTCCTCTCTCTCACAAAAGAAAGTATAACCATTAAAAGCAAATGGACAGCACTCATTGAAGGATATTCTTAAAAATACCTGGCTAATATTCACAATTTTAAAAACTGCAAAGGACATGAAAATTAGAGCAATCCTTTGAAGTGTCACAGGTTGGAGAAAAGTAAATATATATGATAAACAAGTGCAATATAGTATCCTGGACTGAATCATGGTAAACAGAAGACATTTGTGAGAAACTTGGCCAAGTGTAGATTAGTACATAATATATAGCAATAATGCTACATTTTTAGTTCTATAAGTGATTCCCAGTCAAAAGGGATATGAAAATTGGGAAACAATGGATGAAGGACTACATGTATTTAATTTTAACTTTTAAAAGAATTTTATTAGTACATGTTTGCCTTCCATGTAGTTTATAATCATTTGGGGGGCAGTTATCTGTACATTCTACAGAGATCTCTTTCCCATTCTCATCATAGTCCAGGAAGATTTATATTTGTAATCTTATGGAGAAGTTATTGGAATTCTAGTGAGTTAATTCTAATCTACCACTTCCAGTGTAACCCAAGGTAAGGGTAAAAACACTAACACATATATATGATTATGGGAATTCAAGGGGTCCTAAGTGCCATCAAGATGCTAGTTCACCAGAACAAAGGCCATGATCCAGAGTCCACACCAGGTTTTATTAATTCTCCATGAGAGGAGTGGCTCAGGGGTGAGTGACAGTGGCAGTGGTGGGAAATATGTGACTATGGTGACTGCCATGAGCTGGGCCAGCTAGACCTGAGATCACCTCTCTGATTCAGAGGGCAAGAAACACAGAGAGAGAAAGTAATCTACATAACACAATTGAGGTAGTAAATAATAATTTGGGGTTGATGCTTCAGTTCTGATACACAATCCTTTTTGTCCTGGAAAGTCATAGCCTCTTTCTCAAGGTTGGATCCCAGCCAAAGGGTGGAGCATGATTCTCCATTCCGCCTGGCTCAACCACGTATTTGGGAGAGTCACTGGGCAGGGAACACTGACCTGTCTCCTTGCATCAAAGCTTATGTGTCAGCTCCTCAGCCAGCCCAATTTACATTGCTTAAAGTCAATCACTTAATACTACAGGACAAAGAAATAGGCTGGCCATCTCTGTACACATCACTATGTGGAGATAGAGCCAAGTTTATACAAAATGGAGACAGTTGCTATTCTTTCAAGGAAAGACCTTTGGGTGGATGCCCACACATTCTATAGCTTGTTTCTTTTTAAAATGCCTTTCTCTTTCCTCCTCCCACACTACCAACTTTAGTTCCCCTATTGCAGTTTTCATTCTAGTTGATATTCCAAATCTTACCTCATGATATGATATTTACATTCACTGAAGTGACTGGGTTCCTGTACCTGGTAAAACTTTATTCTCCTTGCATTCCTTTCCTCTCCTCTTCATACCTCACCCAACTTGGACCCCTTCTCTATTGCAAGGGATCTATCCCTTTGTCCCCTTCTATCTAAACTTTATTATGCTCCTTGTTTGTACTTTTCCTCACTCCAATGAGAGATACCATGTGATATGTGAGCTTATGAGTCTGGTTTAATTCACTCAACATTATATTTTCCAAGTGTATCCATTTTCCTACACACTTCTCAAATTTGTCATTCTTCATAGCCAAGTGGTATTCCATTGTATACCTTTTCTTTATTTGCTCACCTGCTGATGGATAAACAGGCTGCTTCCAGGATTCAGCTAATGCAAATTGTGCTTCTATGATCATGGGTATGTACGTACCAACGTAGTATGATAGTTTAAGCTCTTTGAGGAAGATAGCTAGCAGAGGGATAGCTGGGTCATATGAAATTTCTAACTTTAGTTCTTTGAGAAAACTTCATACTGATTTCATAATATTTGTAATTTTTTATTCCAACCAGCAATATACTGCATTTCTTTTATCACCACAGCATTGCCAACATTTCTTATTATTAGATTTTCTAATGACTTGCATTCTTTCCTATGTCAGATAGAAATCTTAGGATTAAATTCCAGTTTTATAATGACTAGAGATGTTGAACACTTTTTCGTATATTTGTTGACCATTCTTACTTGTTCTTCCATGAACCATCTGTTCATTTTGATTCCCCATTTCAAGAATGGGCCTTTAATTTTAAGTGGTTTAATTTTTTTGAGTTCCACATAGATTCTTGATATTAATCCTCTGTCTGAGACATAGCTGTCAAAACATTTTCCCATTCTTTAAGTTGTTTCTTCATTCTAAAAATTAATTTTTTTGCTGTACAGAAGCTCTTCTTTCTGTTATAATCTCATCTGTTGATTTTTGATGCCATTTCTTGTACAATTGAGGTTCTGTTTAGAAAAAACTAAGATAGCTTTTAAACTAATTCAAAATTTACAGTTCAAAACTTCAATGAGTATAAAATTAAATGCAAGCAAAACACACCTGCAGGTGGTACCAAACTCAGTTCCCCCACTTATTTCTTCTCAGGTCACAAGTGCTACCAATGTTTTAAACTTGCCACAAAAATTCTAATAGTGAAGTTGATTTGTATGCTTGCAATTTTTATCATAAAATACATACTCTATATTTTGTTATTTTGTTATATTTGTAATATTTCTTTATTCTGATTTTTCTACTGTAAACTTTTCCAAAACATTAGAAGTGGTTCAGTTTCAAAGAAACCCTGTCATGGAAATGCAATATCCCTCCTACAATTCCCATTACTGACACCTCTGTTTAGTATCATCAATCTGTGATAAATAAACTAATACTGATTCATTATTGCAACTAAAATTCATACTTTATTCAGATTTTCCTCGTGTTTACATAAAATCCTTTGTTCTAAAATCTTTATGTTCTAAAATCACCAGGATACTCCTTTATATGAACTCGTTATGCATATACTGGACTTCTGACTGTGCTAATTTTACAGGCTGTTTTTAATGATCTTGATAAGTTTGGAAAATACTGGTCAAATACTTTGTAGCATGCTCCATTTGGGGGGTTTATTTGAAGTCTTATTTATGCTGAAACTAAGGTTCTGATTGGGTAAAAGTATTATAGATGAAAGTGTCATTTTCAATACATTTTATCATGAGCACATAATATCAATGTACCTTAGAACCGCTGATGTTTACCTTGAGCACTTGGATGATGGTGAGTTTGTCAGGTTTCTCTACTGAAAACTTAGGAAAAATTTGTTCTCTACTGAAAAATTTAGTTCCATTGTTTGGAAAGAAATTACTCTGCTGTGTGTAACCTAGGAAAGTAGGAGCTAGGTTGCAATGCCTGTAGACAGAAGGTCTGTATGAATTATTTAAATTCTTTTACATGGGAAGATGGTTTATTTGGCCCATTTAATTTTATTCAGTCATTTATTGACATCAGTATAGAAAGGTGATTAAAATGTACAGTGAATGATTACAATTTAAATTTTTAATACAGTGAAAGAAGCATTGTTACTAATTTCTTCCAAATAAACTTATTGACACAGATACACTTATGCCATTATTCTTCACACTTTCTGAAGCAATTCTGGAAGTCTTCTTTCATTAGTGTATTTACTAGCTATGATGAAAACAAAATATGATGAATGCTGCTGACACATGCTGTCCAACAGAATGGCAGGTTTGTAAAACATTACGGTGTGTCCTCATCAACTTTATTCACTAATCTGGCACCATGTGACTTCTGGCTCCTCCTCAGTCACAAATGGCCATGAAAGGCAAATGTTTTAAAGCAATTCAGGAAGATAAGGCAGCTACCAAAGATAAAGATGCTCATAAAAGAAGACTTCAACAGCTGCCAGTGATGGTCCAAAAACAACAGACTAAGTGAGTTTGGAGTGAAAGGGGGAAGTTTTGAATGAGATTAGTGGCAATAGTTTTTAAATGTAATATATTGATTTCAGTAATCTCCATACATTTTATCATTCCTTGTATACTTACTGACATGTTTATTTTACATTTTAACCTAACATTGATTATTGAAATTATTAGTTTTAGTTACAGTGAGTGCTTTCATTTGGCATCTCTGTACTTTTGATCTAATACTGTAATAGATTTTTTTCTTTTTCCTTTAAAATTTACATTCTGTACTTAGTGCCTTCTCATTAATTTCAAGTATTTTCTGCCCAAGGGCTATAACCAAACATTTCTCCAGAGAGTACAGGTTCCTTTTCCTGCAAAGTAATCTTTGAAAGCCAAATATAGATGCTAATTGTTTATTTTAATTTATAACATGAGAATTAATATATATTGGCACATTAATACAGAATTTCATTGTGTGCCATGAAATAACATTTAATTATTTCCCTACTGATGGAATTAAGATATTCTTTACACAGTTTAGTAATTGAAGTGTGGTTATGCATAAAGTAACTATGACTTTTCCTTTTTCTAAAACAGAATGACTTTTAAAAATCTGAGTTAAATAATTTAATAACATTTTATTTCTGTCTTGTACTGTTTGCCACCTATTTCAAAATCCAAAAGGCTCAATTTACAAGAAGAGCTAATGGCAGGGTTCATGTTTCCTCCTTACACATTTTACTTGGCAGTGTCACCAAAATACCAAATAAAAATATAAGTAACTTATGTATTGTACTTTAAGTGTTGTAGAATTTTTCCCTATAATTTTCTATTTCTGCCTTCTCAGGTTTCACTGTTTCCATTCACAAGATAATAGTCTTATGCTGTTCATCATTTATTTGTAGTTTATCGAGCTCCTCCACTGAAATGTAAGGTTTGTGAATACAGACATGATAACATTCTGTTTTGCTTCCATAAGCTAATGTCTACAACAGTACCTAAAATTTAATAGACAATGAGTATGGCTAAGGAACTATTGATCAGAAGCCATTTCATTTTACTGATATACAAATCATATAAAATAAACATACTATAGTAAGCAGCAAGCAAACTGCAGCAGAGAGAAGTTAAATTCCTGAGTATTTCCAACCAGAAATTTCCAGGGCTGGGATTAAATTTAGGTGGCTTTGGTTTCAAACTTTTGTGATTTCTTTCTCTACACACTGCTATTTCTCCTCACCTATAATTCAGTTTTCCTTTCCTCAATTTTATCCTGTCAGTATCTAGAATAATTCATGGTTCCATAAGAAAATAGAGTGAAAAAACTCAGGCCGCATGAGGGAGAGAGGAAAAAGACACTTACCTAAACCCAAGGATACCTTAGGAAAAGATAGCTTCCCATCCTTCAGCCAGGCCTGAGGGAAAAAAGAGCCACAACTGGGAACAATTCTTCTAAGTCAGCACAAGCCACACAGGGTGCTCACTCTTTTGCCACAGGCAAAAGCAACAATCCGGATACAACCATTAACAGATAGCTAGTGAAGGAATTCGGGTTTCTGAATCAGAGCTATTGGGTTACAAAAGGACCAGCATGGAGTATGACTATCAGGCAGAACTCATCAAGGAGGAAGAAGAGGTCCTTTCCAATGGGTAAGTCTGTTTGCCAAGACCCAAATTAACAAGAGAATTCTGTACAAGTTCAGTTGTTGAACTGGACAAGGTTTGGGCAGATTTGTGTGGGATACAAAATTCTGTTCCTTTATCCATTCCAGGAAGATCTCATGAATTCCTTTCATCCTTGGCCTCTCTTTCCCCTTTCTATGTCATCAATAATAGCTGAGACCACAAGAAGGATGGTATCAGCCAGGGTGTTTACAATTCCCTCTGTACGATTTATGGGGCAGGAGGCTAGCAGAACTTAAAGTCTCTTTAACACATAAAAATATCTTTGAAGTCTTCATTTTACTCTACTTAACTCAAGAAGTTCTTGCCTGGTTGGAACATGACTGAGGCAGAGGATGTCCAGACACACCACTTTATAAAGATAGTTCTGTGGTTATAGAAGTTTTAGAAGAGCAGGCTCTTAGTCCTGTGATGCTCAGAAAATGAATAGCACCTGGAGAAGTCCTGGGGGTAATATCATGGTGACTCTTGGCTGACTATGGAACACTGGCTTCGGCAGTGACTCCTCTGTCAGACAGGACACCAGCTCCTCCGCATCAGTAGTAACCCAAAGTTTTATTGGAAGCCCAACTAGCCTTTCAGTCCTGCTCCTTCTTCCTTCCTCTACATCATCTCTAAATTACATCTTTTGTGAAACAAGGTTTCGTCATTTTCTGATGAAAATGAAATTCTAATGAAGGACAGTCTCTGAGAAAAGTGAGAATTCTACTGTAAATTCTACTGCAAGAAACAATGAACTTTGTTGAAAATTTATGTATTCACTCATCTAAACAATTATTCCAAACGCATATAAAAAGCTTACTCTAAAGACAGGCATCACGTCTTTTCCTATCAAGATGACTAAGACTGTTTATACTCTGAATAAATTTATAGAGTAGGTCAGAAGTTCAGAACTGCAGTGTATGAATGATTAAAATATTTTAAAGTATGTATGAAAAGAAAAAATGATCCACTGTTACATTTTATGACAGTTAAGTATCAGAAGGCATCAGGCAGATGGAAGTGGAGTGAGTGAAGGCAAAAGTGAAGCCACATGCAGAGACACAGAAGCACAATTCTGAGCCATTGTGTTCTGCAGGCTAAGAAAGTCAGCATTGCAGAAAAAGGAGAGACAGAGTGGAAGACCAAAGATAACACTTAGGGGTGATTTTTTTTGTTCTATCATCAGCATGACTTGTTCAAATTCTAAGTTTGAAAATTCTAATTACAAAAAGACACAACTGTAAAATGCCATACTTTCTTCATCTCTATTATGGAGAGCGTAATGATGTCATTGAAATCAAGCTGTTAGAATGAAATGAAAAAATGAATGCAAATCACAAAGCATAAATCTACTACATACTCCATCAATATTGTTAACTTTATGACAATGATTTTCATTGTCATGTTTTTATTTTTAACACTAATGAATATGGCTCACTGTGGAAAACCTACAAATCTAGGGAAATAACATTAATCTAAATCCCTTCTCTCTTTTAACCATTTTAATCAAAACACTTTTAAATTTCACATATATCCTTTTAGTCCTTTCAGTCATTTCATATAGCACATAATATGAAGGTTGGAAAATGATCATTGTGTTCTGCTGTCTTTCACTAAACACTATTTTTGAAATACTTTTTTACTTTAAAGATAAAATAGATAAAAGTATCACTGTAATAATTGCACAATAATTTTTTAAGTATGGGCTTTGTAATTGAACTATTCATCTGCAATAATGATAATTTTCAATTTATCACAATAATAATCAGTATTAATCGTATTGACACAGTTAAAAAAAGACATTTCATAATTTATCCCTTACTCACATTTATTATTATGTTCTTAAATACTGCAAATATGATGAAGAAATGTAGTGTATAGTTATTTTAGTTTTATTATTATGACTAACAAAATTGAGTATTTTTCCTGTGCTTCTTCACTACTAGCATTTCTTTGAAAATTAAATCTTTACATTCTTTGGGGAATTTTGTATTCTTTTGGAGAAATTGTGTCTTTAAAAAAGATTGTTTGCATGGCTTAATATATAAAAAATAAGAAAACAATTTTTTCTAACTGTTGCCATTATTGGAGATATTTTCCCAAGTTGTCATTTATCTTTTCTAATTGTAAGTTGTTTTGTGGTATTAGTGTTTAGTCTTCAAATATCTTTTTTGTTTTTCTAGATAAAAACAATAGAGTTTCACTGTGTATGAGGTAAGATATATAAAATATAAAGAATAACTAAATCAATTGTAATTCCAGCACTAAAAAACCAACAAAGAAATACAATGAAAGCTTTCTATTTACATTTGTATATAAAATATATGTGAATGTTACTGTATATATATTTATATTGTCTTTTAATAAGGAATTAGTTGTAGTCTATACATTATTTTATAGTCTATCAGTTTACAAATCATATTGAATATTTTCCTATGATAGTTAATATTCTTTAGCATACTTTTAATTTATTTCAATTCTGTAATGCAAATATATTTTATTTAACTAGCCCATTTTTATATATTTACATTATTCTTTATTACCTATTCATTGCAATTATTTAATATACATAGCCTTGGGGGAGCACTGTGCTATCGATACACACTCTATAACATTAGACATGGAATTGCTCGCTCAGTCTGTGGTACGTAACACGAAATCCTCCCATTATTAATTCAGTGTTTGTGTGCTCACTTTATTTTACTTTTCCTCAAAATAAGCATTGTCATATTTTAATATTTGCAATATATGTAATTTCATGATTAAAATTTTGTGTTTGCTTTCAATGGCTTTAAACTTTTTATCTATTTTTCACTCATTTGCTTTCTAAACCTGTAAATAGCATAATTATGAGTTTACCTAATTTTCTCTCATGTAATTTGTAAGAATCTCTTCTCATTAATTTACAACTATTATCTCCATTCATACTTCATAGTTTTATTTCTATTTCAGGTTTTTGATATTTAAATATTCTTAATTTTTCATGGTCAAGTTAATCTTTCCATGTATGGATTCTGATTTAGATACAGGCTGCATAAGTTCTTCCCAATGCTGTAGCTATTGCTAGTAAGTAATATTAAATATTTGAATGAAATATAGTTTTTCAAATTCAACTGTATATCATTTTGTATTTTGTTGTTCATATTGAACATGTTTTAATGTGTTGCAAATATATTTACGACACACTTGCAAAGGAAACATTCATTCTTACCTTGTGTTGTTGCTAATGATCTACCTATACAATTCCTCTTCAATGCCCCTTGCTTTTGTGTTAATTATCCCCCTAACAAAAGGCTGCAACATATGTGCAAACAGACCAAATAAAACATTTTAAATTTATGAGTGAATATAATAAAATATTATTAAGTGATATGAAATGTTTTACTATGCATGCAATTTTTGCTTTGTTTTCTTAAAGGTCTTGGAATTATTTTACTTTTTAATTTAATTTTATTTTTTTAAAAAAGGGGGTAACAAAACAGAACAAAGCAGATCACAAGAAAACAATGCAAGTGACACAGATTTCAAAACAAGACAATCGGAGATCTGCAGTGGCTACCATAATGTCTCTTGTTTTCTCATAAATGGTTATCTATATTTTCACACACAACAAGTTCATACAAAAAAATAGTATAAAACTGATCAGCACACGGTAATGAAGGCATACAGGCCTTCAAAACCAGACTATATGAAAATTAAAAATGCCTGCCATAATGTCTCTTGTTCTCTTCAAAATAGCTGCCCATTCCATCATATATGTTAAATTAAACAGTGCAAAACAGACTAAACAGTACCACTCTGAACAAAGAATAGAAGCATTATTGGATTTCACAGCATGATGATACAAAATAAGCAATGAATACCATAATGTCCATTTTTCTTCAAAATACCTATTCATTTCATCACACATAATATAATCAATTCTCATAAACTGTTTTGAAGAAGTTCTACACATGCATAAGCCTCTACATGTATGCCTATCCTTTCTGCATTAGAGGGAAAAACAACACATAACAAAACAAATTACTAGAAACATAAGATAGAGAAAAGACAAATAATAATAGCAAAGAGCCCAAAACAATAATGATACAGGCCTTCAAAACATAGTGGTAAGAACAGAACTAAGGTTGATATTTTACATAGTTATCTTCAAGAGTCCCTCAGGTTACCTGACACAAACATGCAAAATTGTTCCAATCCTATGAATATTAACTGCTTTGTTCTATGAATTTATAGAATTTGTAGCACAATCATCTTAGCTATCCTGTGTGTTTATACAAACTTAGATAATTTTCCTTTTTCTTTTTCCTGCTTTTCCCTGAGACATTATTTTTTTCCACTTTGAGAAGATTCTTACCCTTTCATTGTATTTATTAAGAACATGAGTAAATACTGCTTTGTTTCCCTTGTGTAAGAAATGGTAAGTGTACATTGGAATTATTTTAAATCTATTTATTAGTTTGTTCTTAATTTTTTAAGAAAATCAATTTAATCCATACATTTTTAACATGAAAATGCATTATGATCCATAAGATGCATGTTTGACATCCTTATTTTAAAATATTTGTATTTTATTCATATAGTAAAAGATTATACTTTTTTATGAATATAGAAATGTCATGAAAATTGCACTTTTGAAATTAATTCTAGTTTAGCATAATGCATAATTCAGATATGGATTTCGATTGACATTAGTAGAACTGATTTATATTTTATATTTTTGAATCTATACTAACAAAATAAGATTGATTGCAAGTATCATATTTGTAAATACTGAAAAATAACAGTTGTTATTATCATGATTATATGATAAATATTGTTCTCTTCCCTCTAAAAGAGTTTAGGTAACCCTCAATCTATCTCTGCTTTGAATATTGGAAAAAACTCATTCACGGTTTACAACTATTTGATTCTAGTTTTGACAACATTTCTTCTACTTATATTTTATTTTTTAACTCTACTTAAGATCCTTTGTTTTAGTACAAAAGTCACTTAGTAATTTTTAAACTAAATGTATTAATTTATATGTTAAAGAAATTATGATATTATTCATCATAGTAATTTCTGCTTATGAGTGTCCTTGTGTATCTGAAGTGGCTTTTAATTTCCTAGTCATGATACTTTTATTTATGTTTCCTACATGTTTTCAATGAATGAGACATGTTTGTATTATTGATATTTAAAAAGCAAAACATTGACTGTATTATCCAGTTTAACAATTTTAGATTTTTTTTTTTGGCTTTTTGATTTGTGCTTCAACTACCATGTTTGAAACTTGATTTAGAAACCCCATTAGTTTATTTAACTATTTATTAAATGATACTAATACTGAATATCAAAATGAGCTTGATGCATGTTCTGTAAACATTCATCTACTGTGTCTTATCAGTTACTCTTGAACAGGAAAAATCTGTCACTCTCTTTTTGTTGTTCATTTTTATTCAAATTGTATACATTGTATACATATCACAAATATATACCACTAGAAATTTTTAAAAATCAGTAAATATAACATTTCAACTTTCTTTATTTTACTATTAGAATAATGTAATCGTTTTCTTGCAAAATATATTCATGTAAATATAGAGCCGGGGATTTAGCTCAGTGGCATAAGCGCCTGCCTTACAAGTGCGTGGTGGCGAGCTCAATCACTGGTACCAAACAAAACAAAAGAAAAAGAAAGTAAAAAAGAAAAGAACTTATAAACATTATATTAGAGGAATCAGATTTAAGATAGTTCATCATTTAAAATTTTGATTTAATGAATTAAGTGGAAGATCTGTTCCTGAATGCAGTGTAATTCTATACAAGCTTAAAATTATAGTTTTAGCCATAAGAAGAATCAGTATTTCATTTTGATGAAATAGTTATAAGAAAAAAATTATAATAAAGTTACAACTAGATCAGTATTATTGGCTGTGTTTATTTTTCACTAATTCAATAATTCTGGAAACTGAACATGCAAAGGTCTTTTTGAAATTTTCACATTTTTTGGACAAGTTTGTCTTATAAAATAATCAGAAGACATTGATTTTAGTATGCTATTGTTATTTCCCTCTTACAAAAATATATACTATGTTTATTGAAGCAATACATTCACCATAATTTTCAAATTTACTGGAAAATTCAATTGACCATGTTTTGTGACTATCAAAATTTGATGGGAGATACATTCATTTCTGTCAATTGAATAATATAATCATGGAAATATTTAAAAGTATTCAATTGCCCCTCCATAACGGAGAATTATTTTCAAAAGCTAATTGTTTAGCCTCTTGGCAAATAAAATATCACCTTCACTTTGAAGGAATGGTTTTGAGTTTTGATTTTTCTATTTTTTCAGCATTTTATTCTAAAATAATTGTACATTTGCATGCAGTTCTAGGAAATGATACAAAGAAATCTTATGTACCTTTAACAAAAGGCAAAATATTTTAAAACTGTAGGACAATGTCAAAATGCAAATACTGCAGTCGACATTTAGAATATTCCACAATTTTGAAAATCCCTCACGTAGAACTTTCACAGCCCTCCCACTTCCTCCCAAGCACACCTTCTCCATACCCACTTGTAGCCCCTGTCTGTTGTCCATTTTTATAGTTTTCTCATTTAAAGAGTATTATATAAATGAAATGACACAGTATTGCTTTATATTCAACATAATATTCTGGAAATGAATTTGGTTCATTAGATCATATGAATAGTTTGTCTTTTTTGTTACAGAAAAAGTGTACCAAAGTACAGTAGTGAAACATGACCATATACAGAATGGATTGTGATCCCTTGACAGATATCTTGGGTTGCTATGAGTTTGGAATTTTTAAGACTAAAGTAGCTATAAACGCTCATGATTTTGTTTTAACGTAACTTTTTCTCTCTGAGATAAATATCTGGAGGTACTCTTACTGGGTTGTGCAGTATTTTGATACTTAGTTGTTTTAAAGAACTGCTAAACTTTTCTAGATCAGCTCTGCAGCATACCTTTATACCCACAATGTCTTTAATGGGACAGTTGCTCCGATCATCAGTACTTGGTGCTGCCACTTTCTCTACACATTCTAATCTGTATACATTGGTGTAGCCTTGCAATCTGAATTAACATTTATCAATGAGTCCAGTGTACTGATGCATGCCCATGATCCCATCACTTGGGTAGGCTGAGGCAATAAGATCTCAAGTTGCAGCTCAGCCTTCTCATTAAACAATTTACCAAGCCCCTGTATCAAAATTTTAAAATGTTTAAATGGCTGGTGATATAGCTCAGTACAAAGGCCTTGGATTCAATGCTCAGGACTCTAGATGGTGATGACGATGATGGTGGAAGGAACACGTAGATATGCATCTCCTTAAAGATTAATGACAATGAAGTTTTTTCAATTTTTGCAAAGTTCTGTTTTAAATCAGTAATTTGTTGTGTGTTATTGTAATCATTTTTATAATGTGGCTAAGTAAAAGAATTGTTTCTCTTTTCCAATTTTTTATAAATCTTGAATTAATATATAGATATATGTTTGTAAGGATCTTTGGAGAATTGCTTTTGACTTAGTGATTATTTTAAAAAGTCGTGTTTCCTTTAGCTCAGAGATGTTTATTCTTCCTCTAGTATTTCCTTGAATATTATTTTACTTCCATTTTGTTTGTTAAGTCATTTTGGAATGCCTATTAAGTGCATTTTATAATTTGTTTAATCTCATCATGATTGTACGTTTCATAATTTTCCCCAATAATTTCGGTATAAATTATCAGTCTTTCACTCTAATTTACTAATTCAGGTTTCATAAATTTCAAGCACTGTGATCCACAGTGTTTGAATTTAAAAAATCGTGGTTTAATCATTTTTATGAGTATTTAGTCATTAATCAATGTTTTATGAGACTTGTTGAAAGTAAGTAGTAGAAACAATTCATTGCTCCCCAGTTTCTTCTGAACTGTATTTTGAGGAAGGGAACTACTGCTCTGATGCCTTGAATTCATCCTATTAATCCAAACTGTCTTGTGTATACATCTCCCATGATTTCCTCTGCTTACCTATTCAAAGAGGCAAAGTATTGCCCTGCCTTTTAGTGACAGGAGAGTTTCTAGCTGAGTGTTTCTGTTTGCTGCATCTTTGGTCCATTTATTATTTTTAAAAATTTGTATTTAAATCTTTCAATTTGTATTTGAAGCTGTAAACACTGTCTGCTTTGGAGAAATATTAGATGACTTGCATCACAATTATTTTATAAAAATGACTTTCCTTTTATATTTAAATACTTTGGAATGTTAAATATTACTATGAAATACACATTATTCACCAGGTCCTGACTAGTATTGTTTCTCCAGCAACTTTGCATTTGCCATGGTGCTTGTTCGTGAACATTGATAGCAAAGACACAGCCCCTAGTCTTCTAGAGAGCAGGTGTAGAGCTGTTGATCCTTCTCTTAATTCCCCATCACACCTATTAATCTCACAACATCAGAGTGACCTTTCTCCATGACATATATGAAAGCATCACTCTGTTATTTGAAATTAGGGTGAATTTCTCAATACACATAACCTAGAGCAAATGCCTTAGCATAGGAAGAAAATATACTGATGCAAAATGTACAGTACTTTGACCAGCTGCCAGTGGTTATGAATATTAGAAAAATCATTACATGACATACTTTGCATTACAATTACTTATGTGCGTATATATCTAGAACTGACATTTATCTGTTTCTTAATGAGCTCATATACATTTTCCATGCTTCTCAAAGCATGAGAGTTCTCAGCAATGATAATGTCTTCCAAAAAGTGTCCTTTCATGTCCCCTAGATCTCATGATTTTGACCTGATTATTATTTTACAAGGTTACTTAGAAATGCAAGATCTTATTGCAATGCAAGAGCTTAAACTTGTCTAATTCCTCAACAGTAAGAACGAACATGTAAAACATATTCAGAGTGTGATTATTTCTATGAAGAATTTCTCTCCATGACAATATGGAGAATTTGTACCTATGGCTGGAGGAAACTGGACACGAATAAGTGAGTTTATCCTCATAAGCTTCTCCTTCCTACCTACTGAGATACAGTCACTGCTCTTCCTGGTATTTTGTGTCATCTACCTAGTCACCCTGATGGGAAACAGCCTCATCATTCTGGTTACCTTGGCTGATCCCGTGCTGCACACTCCCATGTACTTCTTCCTCAGGAACTTGTCTTTCTTGGAGATTGACCTCAACTTAGCCATTGTCCCTAAAATGCTTGGAACCCTGCTTGCCCAGGACACAACTATCTCCTTTTTTTGGCTGTGCTGCTCAGATGTATTTCTTGTTCTTCTTCGGGGTGGCCGAACGCTTCATCTTGGCCACCATGGCATATGACCGCTATGTAGCCATCTGCAGTCCCTTGCATTACCCAGTCCTCATGAACCAAAGGACATGCACCCAACTGGCTGCAGCCTCCTGGTTTCCAGGACGTCCTGTAGCCACTGTGCAGACCACGTGGCTCTTCAGTTTCCCATTCTGTGCCTCCAACAAATTGAACCACTTCTTCTGTGACAGCCCGCCTGTGCTGAGGCTGGTGTGTGCAGACACAGCCCTGTCTGAGATCTACGCCACTGTTGGAACCATTCTGGTGGTCATGATCCCCTGCTTGCTGATCTTGTCTTCCTACACCCACATTGCTGCTGCCATCCTCAAGATTCCGTCAGCTAAAGGGAAGCAGAAAGCCTTCTCTACCTGCTCTTCTCACCTCCTTGTTGTCTGCCTTTTCTATGTGTCCTCCAGTCTCACATATTTTTGCCCCAAATCAAATAATTCTCCTGAGAATAAGAAATTATTGACATTGTCCTACACTGTTGTGACTCCCATGTTGAATCCCATCATCTACAGCCTGAGAAATAATGAAGTGAAGAACGCCCTCAGCCGGACCTTCCACAGGGCCCTGCGTTTCAAAAACCACAACCCATAAAACATTTCTCCTACCACTTTATTTCTTCATTCAACTAAAACTTAACTTTTGGGGTGGTCATTGGCAAACCTTTAGAGAAAAGAGTACCTTTATTACCATCTGCCAAGCTTCTCTACCTTCCAATATTGTCATATATGATTTTCGTACTGGTGCAATTGGTATTTTCATATAGCCATCAATTTAATATAACCCTTAATTCTAAAGCATTATCATAAAAGCCACCTCACTGTTATGGTTTTCATGCTCACTTCCTAATCTTTTATGATGCTTTCTACTAGCTTATAAGATGAAGAAACACCGCCCTTCATGCATATTACACTCCAATGGAAAACACATAAACAAAAATATGTAAGTCATACACATACACATACTTATACATACACATGTATGAGTATACATATACATGTGAGTGTATATGATGTTTGTATATGATACAATTACAAATTTCTATCATTTTGTGAAGGAAATGATAATGTGATAGGAAGCAAAAGGAGGGGGCCCTAATTTATATTCAGGTTAAGAGAAAACTTCATTGAGGAAGTAAATTCTGACTAATATCAAAATATTATGCATGAATTCACTGTGTAACATTTAAGAATAAAAGTACTCAAAGCAAAAATGCTTTTAGGCATAAAGATCTAAAGAAGTAATTGCTTAGAAAGTGTTGCCTCCAGTAACAGAGGTGACCTATCATCATATAGTTACCTAAACCTTCCTTTCCCACCTGGATGACAAGTTCAAGTTCCAAGTCAAACATCATTATGAAACCTTGCATACCATGGGCCAACATTTGGAATATTCATTTATTCAAGCCACTTTGTTTCTGTCTCACAGCATTAATTCAGTGTTTTGCGTGGGAGAAACTGAGACATGGAAAAATTGTCTCCAAATGATGAGGTTAAGAAACAATGGAGAAAAACCAAACGTTTAGTTTGTAAATAAATTTTTTCATTAAAATATGAATACTTGTGCAGAGTAAAAATCCACTAAGATCCAATCTTTCTTTAGATAGATATTAATCCACCTCCCTTTCAATTGTTTACAGTTTAAAGAGTCACTTGTAGAAAAACGAGCACAGAAATTGAATATAATATTTTTACAATAGAGAAACATCACACACTACCTTAATTAGAGATTAATGTTTGTGTAATCAAAGCTAAATTTTGTTGACATTGCACATTGTCATGCATGTTTTGGTGAAAACATCTTTATGGTATTATTATTCCCCCTCAACAAAGAAAGTATAACCATTAAAAACAAATGGACAGCACTCATTGAAGGACATTCCAAAAAATACCTGGATAATACTCACACTTTTACAAAGTCATGAAAATTAGGGCAACCATGAGAAGTGTCACAAGTTGGAGAAAAGTAAAGATGTATGATAAACAAATGCAGTATAGTATCCTGGACTCAATCATGGATAGCAGAAGACAGTTGTGAGAAAACTGGCCGAGTAAAGCATGTAGGTTAGTACATAATACAGCAATAATGCTGCTTGTTTAGTTCTATGGGTGATTTCCAGTCATATAGAATATGAAAATTGGGAGACAATGTATGAAATATATAAAGGAACGACCTGTATTATCTTTGTGGCCATTCTATAAATCTAAATTTATCTATTTTATTTTAAATTTCAAAAGAATTGTATTAATATGTATTTGATTTCCATGTAGTTTACAATCATTTGGAGAGCAATTATGTATACATTGTATAGAGATCTCTTTCCCATCCTCATCGTGATCCACCAAGACTTATATCAGTAATTCTTTGAAGAAGTTATTGGAATTCTAGAGAGTTAATTCAAATCTATCACTTCCAATGTAACCCAAAGCAAGGGTAAAGACACTAAGACATATGCATAATTGTGAGGATCAAAGGGGCCTTAAGTGCAGCCAAGAGGGTAGCTCACCAAACAAAGGCCATGATCGAGAGCCCAAACCAGGTTTTATTAATTCTCCATGAGAGGAGTGGCTCAGGGATGAGTGACAGTGACAGTGGTGGGAAATACATGACTACAGTGACTGCCATGAGCTGGGCTAGCTAGATCTGACGTCACCTCTCTGATATTCAGAGGGCAAGAAACAGAGAGAGAGAGAGAATAATCTGCATAACACAACTGAGGTAGTATCTAATAATTTGAGGTAGGTGATTCATTTCTGATACACAATCCTTTTTTTGCCCTGGGTAGTCAGCCTCTTTCTCAAGGCTATATCACAGCAAAAGGCAGAGAACATGACTCTCCATCCGCCTGGATCAAGCACGTATTTGGGGAGTCACTGGGCAGGGAACACTGACCTGTCTCCTTGCATCAAAGGTTATGCATCAGCTCCTCATCCAGACCAATTTGTATAAATCTTTTGAGAATTATTTTGATTTTTATATAGGGATTACTTCAAAATGTCATATTTCCTTTAGCTCAGATATTTTTATTCTTCCTCTAATATTTCCTTGAATATTATTTTACTGTCATTTGCTTTGTTCAGTCATTCTGGAATGCCTATTAAGTGAACTTTATAATTTTTTAATCTCATCGTGATTGTATGTTTCATAATTTCTCCCAATAATTTGTGTATAAATCCTAAATCTTCCAGTCTAATTTACTAATTCAGGTTTCATAAATTTCAAACACTGTGATCCAGGCTTTGAATTTAAAAAATCATGGTTTACTCATCTTATGAGTATTTATTCATTAATCAATGTTTTGTGAGACTTTATTGAAAGTAAGTAGTAGAAACAATTCATTGCTCTCTAGTTTCTTCTGAACTGTATTTCAATGAAGAAAATTACAGCTCTGATGCCTTGAATTTATGCTATTAATCCAAACTGTTTTGTGTACACAACTCCCATGATTTCCTCTGCTTACCTACTCAAACAGGCGAAGAGTTGCCATGCCTTTCAGTGACAGGAGACTTTCTAGTGGAGTGTTTCTGTTTGCTACATCTTTGGCCCATTTATTATTTTTTTAAATTGTGTTTCCGTTTTCCAATTTGCAGTTGAAACTGTAAATATTATGTGTTTTTGAGAAATATTAGATGAGTTGCATCATAATTATTGTATAAAAATGACATATTTTATATTTAGGTAGTTTGGAATATTAAATATTACTACAAAAACACAGATCATTCACAGGGTCCTGACTAGTATTTATCCTTCCTCCAGCAATTTTGAATTTCCCATGGTGCTTGTTAGTGAACAGTGATTGTGGTGAGGACACGGCCCCTGGTCTTCTTGATAGCAGGCACAGAGCTCTTGATCCGTCTCAGTTCCTCATCACACCAATTAATCTCACAACATCCGAGTGATTTTTCTCCCTCACTTATATATGAAAGCATCACTGTTGTATAAATTAAGGCCAATTTCTTAATACACAGTACATAAAGCAAATGCCTTAGCATAGAAAGAAAAGTATACTGATGAAAAAAGTACAGTACTTTGACCACATGCTAGTACTGTTTTTACTTTGTGTTTAACTTGGCCTTTAATACTTCTAATACGTTGAATTTCTCATGGTAGTTCCTTAGCCATGGCCAAAGTTTATCCTTTATCCTGACTTCTCATCCAGTATCCTTATCCCACTGTATCATATTTCTCACATAGAATTTAACATCCTAACTGTTTTGTGTACACAACTCCCATGATTCAGTCATTCTGGAATGCCTATTAAGTGAACTTTATAATTGCTTCATTTATTTATATACTTAACAGTTCAATTATTATTGAAACTGTAAAAATGGCTGTTGATTTTTAACTAATACATAAAAGACGTAATATAACATTGGGATTCAGGTGAATCTAGACAACCTGCTGAAATAATTCATATTAATGATACTCACAAACTTGGTTACAATTTCTTCTACGTTCATTACAATTTTGTAGAAATCTTCACTGATTCTCTTAGGCGCCAAGAGATAACCTGCAGTTCAAGGTAGAATATTCCAAGGAAATAAAGTACAGTTCAGTATAATTCAAAGTGGTAACTGAATATCATTAATGTGGTTAGAATTCAAGTTCTATGGTTTAATTGCTGTTCCTAATTTTTCTGAGATCAATGTCCTCACAAGAAAAATAAGTACGTAAGAGATATAAAAGGAAAGTATTAACGAATATATTTATTGATCAAAAAGAGACTAAAGTACTAGTCATAATTTTACATAGGTATGTATGTATCCCTTTTCTCCAAAAGAGGAGCCAGTGCTCCTATAATTTAACATTTTGTGTTAAAGCAAAAAAAAAATTGATCTGTTAAGTATATAAATAAATAAAGCAATATAATATATGTTGGAAAAGTAATCAGATAACAACACATGCTACTTTTATTCACCTTTCAAATTCTAGATGAGCAAGAAGGATTCATGAAGATTAGGAGAATCATTACATAACATACTTTGCATTATAATTATATTTGTGTGTATTTCTAGAGCTTATGTGAACCTAATTTTACCAGTTTTTTAATGAGTTGTTTTAAATTTTTCATGCTTGTCAAAGCTTAAGAGTTCTCAAAAATGTTATTATCTTCCAAAAGGCATCCTTTCATGTCCCCTTGATTTTCCTGATTTTGACCTGACAACTGTTCTATAAAGGTTAATTAGAAATGCAAGATCTAAAAGTTGTCTAATTCCTTAATAGTAAGAAGGAACCTGAAAAACTATTCACAGTGTGGCTACTCCTATGAAGAATTTCTCCCATAATGATATGGAGGATTTATACCTCTGACTGGAGGAAACTGGACACACATAAGTGAGTTTATCCTCATGAGCTTCTCCTCCCTACCTACTGAGATACAGTCTTTGCTATTTGTGATATTTCTCATCATCTACGTGGCCACCCTGATGGGAAACAGCCTCATCATTCTGGTTACCTTGGCTGATCCCATGCTGCACATGCCCGTGTACTTCTTCCTCAGGAACTTGTCTTTCTTGGAGATTGACCTCAACTTAGCCATTGTCCCTAAAATGCTTGGAACCCTGCTTGCCCAGGGCACAACTGTCTCCTTTCTTGGCTGTGCCACTCAGATGTATTTCTTATTCTTCTTCGGGGTGGCCGAATGCTTCCTCTTGGCCACCATGGCATATGATCACTATATAGCCATCTGCAGTCCCTTGCATTACCCAGTCCTCATGAACCAAAGGACATGCACCCAACTGGCTGCAGCCTCCTGGTTTCCAGGAGTACCTGTTGCCACTGTGCAGACCACGTGGCTCTTCAGTTTCCCATTCTGTGCCTCCAACAAATTGAACCACTTCTTCTGTGACAGCCCGCCTGTGCTGAGGCTGGTGTGTGCAGACACAGCCCTGTCTGAGATCTACGCCACTGTTGGAACCATTCTGGTGGTCATGATCCCCTGCTTGCTGATCTTGTCTTCCTACACCCGCATTGCTGCTGCCATCCTCAAGATTCCATCAGCGAGAGGGAAGCAGAAAGCCTTCTCTACCTGCTCTTCTCACCTCCTCGTTGTCTGCCTTTTCTATGTGTCCTCCAGTCTCACATATTTTCGCCCAAAATCAAATAATTCCCCTGAGAATAAAAAATTATTATCATTGTCCTACACTGTTGTGACTCCCATGTTGAATCCCATCATCTACAGCCTGAGAAATAATGAAGTGAAGAACGCCCTCAGCCGGACCTTCCACAGGGCCCTGCGTTTCAAAAATCACAACCCATGAAACATTTCTCCCACTGCTTTACTTCTCCATTCAACTAAAACTTAACTTTTGGCGTGGTCATTGGCAAACCTTTAGAGAAAAGAGTACCTATTATTACCATCTGCTAAATTTGTCTACCTTCCATTAGTGTAATTTATGATTTTCTTATTGGTGTAATTGGTATTTTCATACAGCCATTATTTCAATTAAATCCTTAATTCTAAAGCATTATCATAAAACCCACCTCACTGTTATGGTTTTCATGCTCAATTCCTAATCCTATATGATGCTCTCTACTAACTTGTAAGTTGAGGAAATTCTGCCCTTCATGGATATTGCACTCCAATGGATAAGACAGACATTAAACAAAATGCTAAGTCATACACATATATATACATATACGCTGAGTACATATTGTATTTATATATAATACAATTGCAAATTTCTGTCATTGTTGTGAAAGAAATAATGTGATGGGAAGCAAAAGGAAGGGGTCCTAATTTATGTTCAGGAAAAGAGAAAACTTCATTGAGAATGTAACTTCTGACTGATATCAGAATATTATGTATGTATAATATTATGTATAATATTATGTCACCATATAACAATTAAGAATAAAAGTATTCAAAGCAAAAATGCTTATATGTATAGAGATCTAAGAAAGTAATTGCCTAGAAGGTTTTGTTGCCAGCAATAGTGGTGACCTATCATCATATAGTGACCTGAACCTTTCTTCCTGCCTTGATGGAAACTTCAAGTTCCAAGTCAAATATCATTATGAAACCTTGTTACATATATCATAAGCCAGAACTTGGAATATTTATTTATTCATGGCACTTTGTTCCTGTCTCACAGCATTAATTCAGTGTTTTACACTAAATAAACTGAGACATGGAAAAACTGTCTCCAAATGGTAAGGTTAAGAAACAATGGAAAGAACGAAAACATTTAGTTTGTAAATATCTTTTTTCTTTAAAAAAATAAGTACTTGTACACAATGAAAATTCAGTAAGACCCAATATTTCTTTAGATAGAGATTAATCCACTTCCCTTTCAATTGTATAGTTTAAAAAGTCACTTGTAGAAAAAAGCCTATAGAAATTGAATATTATATTTTTACAAAGGAGAAACATCACAGACACTGCCTTAATTAGAGATTAAAGTTTCTGTAATCAATATGAAATTATGCTGATATTGTACACTCTCATGCATGCTATGATGAAAATCACATTTTTTAGGATATTATTCCTCCCTCTCACCAAAGGAAGTATAACCATTAAAAACAAATGGACAGCACTTATCGAAAGAAATTCTAAAAAAATACATGGCCAATACTCACACTTTTAAAAAGTGCAGAGGTCATGAACATTAGGGCAATCATGAGAAGTGTCACAGGTTAGATAAAAGTAAAGATATATGATGAACACATGCAATATAGGATCCTGGACTGAATCATGGAAAGAAGTCATTTGTGAGAAAACTGGCCAAGTCAAGCATGTAGATTAGTACATAACATAGCAATAATGCTACATTTTAGTTCTATGAATGACTCAGTCATATAGGATGTGAAAATTGAGAAACATTGGATGAGGTATATAAAGGAAATACCTGTGTTTTCTTTGTGACCTCCTATAAATCTAAATTTACCTATTTTAAGTTTTAAAAGAAATTTTTGGTACATGTTTACCTTCCATGTACCTATTTTATTTTAAGTTTTAGAAGAAATATTTTGGTACATGTTTGCCTTCCACGTAGTTTACAATCCTTTGGAGAGTTATGAGTACATTCAATAGGGATCTCTTTCCCATCCTCATTGTCTTCCAGAAATGTTTATATTTTTAATCTCATGTAGAAGTTATTGGAATTCTAGTAACTTAATTCTAATCTACCACTTCCAGTGTAACCCAAGGCAAGGGTAAAACACTAACACATATGTATGATTATGGGAATCCAAGGGATCCTAAGTGCCATCAAGATGCTAGATCACCAGAACAAAGGCCATGATCCAGAGTCCACACCAGTTTCCTTAATTCTGCATGAGAGGAGTGGCTCAGGGGTGACAGTGACAGTGGTGGGAAATATGTGACTATGGTGACTGCCATGAGCTGGGCTAGCTAGATCTGAGGTCACCTCTCTGATATTCAGAGGGCAAGAAACACACAGAGAGAAAGTAATCTGCATAACACAATTGAGGTAGTAAATAATAATTTGGAGTTGATACTTCAGGTCTGATACACAATCCTTTTTGTCCTGGGAATTCTTGGCCTCTTTCTCAAGGTTGGATCCCAGCCAAAAGCACGGAGCCTGATTCTCCATTCCGCCTGGCTCAACCACGTATTTGTGGAGTCACTGGGCAGGGAACACTGACCTGTCTCCTTGCATCAAAGGTTATGCATCAGCTCCTCATCCAGACCAATTTACATTGCTTACCCCCAATTGCTTAAAGCAAAGGGACAAAGAAATAGGCTGGCCATCTCTGTACACATCACTACGTGGAGATAGAGCCAAGTTTATCCAAAATGGAGACAGTTGCTCTTCTTTCAAGGAAAGTCCTCTGGGTGCCCACACTTTCTATTGCCTGTTTCTTTTTAAAATCCCTTTCCCTTGCCTCCTCCCACCCTAGTTCCCCTATTCCAGGTTTCATTCTAGTTGATATTCCTAATCTTACCCCATGGTATGACATGTTTGCATTCATTGAAATTATTAGTTTCCTGTTCCTGGTACATCTTTATTCTCTTTGTGTCATTTCTTCTCCTCTTTAACCCTCACCCAACTTGGCCCCCTTCCCTGTTGCAAGAGGTCTATTCCTTTGTCCCCTTCTATCCAAACTTTATTATGCTTTCTGTTTGTACTTTTTCTGACTCAAATGAGAGATACCACATGATATTTAAGATTATGAGTCTGGTTTAATTCACTCAACATTAGATTTTCCAGGTGTATCCATTTTCCTTTTCACTTCTCAAATTTGGCATTCTTCATAGCCAAGTAGTATTCCATCATATTCCTTTTGTTTGCTTGCTCACTTGCTGATGGATACACAGGCTTCTATGAACATGGCCATGCATGTACCACTGTAGCATGATATTTTAAGCTCTTTGAGGAAGATAACTAGCAGAGGGACAGCTGAGTCATATGAAATTTTTAATATTAGTTCTATGAGAAATCTTCATATTTATTTTCATAATATTTGCAAATATTTTCATTCCCCACAGCAATGTACTACATTTCCTTTATCACCACAGCCTTGCCGACATTTCTTATTATTAGATTTTCTAACGACTGCCATTCTTTCCTAAGTCAGATGGAATCTTAGCATTAATTTACATTTTTGTAATGACTAGAAATGTTGAACACTTTCATATATTTGTTGACCATTTGTACTTGTTCTTCTATGAAGTATCTGTTCATTTTGCTTCCTGATTTCAAGACCGGGCCTTATTTTTAAGTGGTTTAAATTTTTGAACTCTACATATATTCTTGATACTAATCCTCTGTCTGAGGAGTAGCTGGCAAAACATTTTTCCATCCTGTAAGTTGTTTTTTCATTCTAAAAATTAATTCTTTGGCTGTGTAGAAGTTTTATTTTCTGTTATAATTGTTATAATCTTTTTTGTTCATATTTGCTGCCATTTGTTGTGCAACTGAGGTACTGTTTAGTTAAAAACAAAACATTAATTTAAAACTTACAGTTCAAAACTTCGAGCATAAAATTATATACAAGCAAAATAAATCTCCCACGTAGTACTGAACTCTTACGTTCCCCCATTTATTTCTCCAGAGACCAGAAACTGCTATGAATTTTTAAATCTTACCACAAAAATTCTAACAGTAAAGTTGATAATTTGCAATTTTATCATAAAATACATGCAGTCTATGTTTTGTTATATTTGCAATATTTCTTCATCCTGACTTTTCTTTTTTTAATGTGTGTGGTTCATCATGATTTTTCTAACATAAACTTTTCCAAAATATTAGAAGAGGCTGAGTTTCAAAGAAACCTTATCGTGATAGTGCAATATCCCTCTTACAATTCGTATTATTGACACCTCAGTATAGTATCATACATTTCTCATAAACAATCGAATAATATTGATACATTATTGCAATGAAGATTCATACTTCATTCAGATTTTGCTAGTGTTTACTTAAGATCCTTTTTATGTTCTGGAATTACCAGGATACTCACTCATGAACTCATTATGCATCTGCTGCACTTCTGACTGTTGTCAATTTTTGAGACATTTTTTGATGATCTTGATACGTTTGGAAAATATGGGTCAAATACTTTGTAGCATGCTACATTTGGGGGGTTTATTTGAAGTTTTCTTTATGCTGAGACTAAGGTTATGATTGGGTAGAAGTGTTATAGGAGAAAGTGTCATTTTCACCACATTTTGTCACAGGCACATGATATCAATATACCTTAAAAAGGTTGATGTTTACCTTGAGCACTTGGATGAGAGTACATTTGTCAGGTTTCTCTACTGAAACATTAGGAGTGCCTTGTTCCCTACTGAAAACATTAGTTCCACTGTTAGGAAAGAGGTTACTCTGCTGTGTGTAACTCAGCAGGTAGGAGCTAGGTTTCAATGCCTGTGGACATAATGTCTGCATAAATGATTTGGAATTCTTTTACATAGGAAGTTTGTTGATTTGACCCATTTAATTTTATTCAGTCATTTATTGATGTAAGTATAGAAAGTTAATCAAAATGACAGTGAACTTAGGGTGCTAAGCAACCCAGCAAACAGCCTGCCGCCCTGGTAAGTGGCTGTGGTCTGGCAAGCCGCAGCCACCCCAAGGCAAGAAGCAAGAAGCAATAGCATTTCCTGAGATCCGCACCATGTTGGAACTTAGGGCGCTGAACAAACCAGCAACCACCCTGCTGCCTACTGGGGCGCAGGCTTAGAATCAAACATATCATCCCCCCCGCCCCCATTAGCCGGTGGGATCCAGGGATCTGGGCATCTCTTGGGAGCTTGACAGTATGTAATGCCGCGAGTGGGGGGAATTTCCTTCAACTATCTCTTTGAAGGCAGATATTTTTATCACCATTTTGCTTTGTCCTGATTAATGCTGTTGCTCTATTCAATATTCTGTTTTGATAAGTTCTATAATATTGTGTATTTCTTTTGATTTTGCTATACCTGAGTGAAAGAACAACTATTGTGAAGATAACGAGATATACTATGGTACCTATTACTGTTATCTGGTAACCTGCTGTGAAGTTCTGTACCAATTTCACTACACTGTCTCAGTTGTCTTTATTCCATCCTGTTTTGTTGTATATTACTACCTCCGAGTTAATAAAAAAAATTAAATAAAAGAAACAATAGAACATGAGAAAACAAGGTAACAAAATACCTCCCAAAACTCCCAACTCCACCAAAGTGGATCCATGTGACATAGATGAGTAGAAACTCAAAAACAAAACAACAGAATTATATAAGGTGATTAAAAAGGAAATAACAACAACAAAACAGATCAATAAGATACTGAGCAAGCAGAAACATGATACAACTAAACAGATAGTGGACTTAAAAAGCAAAAGGAGGGAAAGAAAGTGCTCTAAAGGATATAAATGCGTGTATGTTTAAGTGTGTAGGATTGATAACCATATTATCAAGTTTTTTTGGATTGTTGAACAGAACTGTTTGCAGCTTCACTGTTTGAATGTCCACTTTGTATGCTGTAATTTTGTAACATGAGCAACTATTTCTAAGAAGAAAATACGTAATTTATCAACTAGTGAATTCTTACTGTTTTTCTTTGAAATTCTGTATTATTTCTACACTTTTTTCTGTTTTGCTTTTTTTCTCTTTAAATAAAATTTTTTAACAAAGAGAAAAGGACAGTGAATGTTTACAATTTAAAGTTTTTAGTACAGTGAAAGAGGTATTGTGACTAATCTCTTCCAAATAACCTCCTTGACACAGACACACTTATGGCCTTGTTCTTGACACTTTCTGAGCAACTGTGGAAGTCTTCTTTCATGAGTGTGTTTACCAGCTATGATAAAATCAAAGTGTCCTAAACCCTGGTGCCACATGCTATCCAACGGAAAAGCAGGTTTATAAAAACATTATGGTGTGTCCTCATCAACTTTATTCACAAATCTGGCACCATGTGACTTCTGGCTCCTCCTCAGTCACAAATGGCCATGAAAGGTAAATGCTTTGAATCAATTCAGGAAGATGAGGCAGCTACCAAAGCTAAAGATACTCATAAAAGAAGATTTCAACAGCTGCTGATGATGGTACAAATACAACAGAATAAGTCAGTTTGGGGTAAAGGGGGAAGTTTTGAAAGGTATTAATGGCAATATGCTTTTAAATGTAATATGTTAATTTCAGCATTCACCATATACTTTATCATTCCTTGTATACTTATTGGTATATTTATTTTACATTTTAAACTAATATTTATTGCTGAAATTATCAGTTTTAGCTACTGTGAGTGATTTCATTTGGCATCTCTGTTCTTTTGACCTAATACTGCAATGGATTTTTCATTTCCTTTCACATTTACATTCTGCACTAGGTGCCTTCTCATAAATTTCAAGTATTTTCTGCCAAAGGGCTAGAAGTAACCATTTTTCCAGAGAGTAAAGTTCCTTTTCCTGGAAAGTAATATTTGAAAGCCAAATCTTGATGTTAATTGTTTATTTTAATTTATAACATGAGAATTAATATGTATTGGCACATTAATGCAGAATATCATTGTGTGCGATGAAATAACATTTAATTACTGCCTTATTGATGAAATTAAGATATTCTTTACACAGTTTTGTAATTGAAGTGTGTTTACACATAGAGTAACCATAACTTTTCCTTTTTCTAAAATACAATGGATTTTAAAAACCTGAGTTAAATAACTTAATAACATTTTATTTCTGTCCTGTACTGTTTGCTACCTATTTCAAAATCCAGTATGCATAATTTACACAAAGAGCTAGGGGCAGGATTCATGTCTCCTCCTTACGCATTTTACCTGACAGTGATCACCATATGACCAAATAAAAAAAATTTATATGTTGTACTTTATGTGTGCGAATTATCCCTATAATTTTCTATTTCTGCCTTCTTAAGTTTAGTTATTTCCATTTGCAAGCTAATAGTCTTATGAGGTTTATCATTTATTTGTAGTTTATCCAGCTTCTCCACTGAAATGTAAGGTTTGTGAGTACAGACATGAGAACACTGTGTATTGCTTCTATAATCTAACATCTACAACAGTACCTAAAATTTAATAGATAATGAGGTGGCTAAGGAATTATTCATTCTACTCCATTTCATTTTACCAAAATACCAACCATATAAAATAAGCATATTACAGTAAGCAGCATGCAAACTGTAACAGAGAGAAGTTAAATTTCTGAGCATTTCCAACCAGAAAGTTGTTGGGAATAAATTTAGGTGGCTTTGACTTCAAACTTTTGGGATTTATTCCTCTAAACACTGCTACTTCCCCTCACCTATAATCCAGTTTTCCTTTCCTCAATTTTATTCCGTCAGCATATAAAATTACTCATAGTTCCATAAGGCAATAGAGTGAAAAAAGGTCAGGCCCCATGAGGGAAGGAAGAAAAAGGCACTTAGGCAAACCCAGTGATACCTGGGGAAAAGATAGTTTCCCATCCAGGCCACACCTGAGGGAAAAAAGAGTCACAGCTAGGAACAATTCTAATGTCAGGACAAGCCACACAGGAAGCTCACTCTTCTGCCACAGGCAGGAGCATCATCTGGCTACAGCCATTAACAGATCAGCTAGTGAAGGAATTCAGATTTCTGAATCAGAGCTAGAGCTATTGGGTTACAAAAGGACCAGCATGGAGCATGACTGTCAGGCAGAACTGATCAAGGAAGAGGTCCTTTCCAAAAGGTAAGTCTCTTTGCCAAGACTCAAACCAACAAGGGAACTGTATACAAGTGCACTTAACTGGACAAGGTTTGGGAAGATTTGGTTACGATATTTAATTCTGTTCCTTTATCCATTCCAGGAAGATCTCATTAATTCCTTTCATCCTTGGCCTCTCTTCCCCCTTTCTATGTCATCAATAATATCTGAAGAAGGATGGTATTAGCCAGGGTGTTTACAATTCCCTCTTGATGATTTATGGGTCAGGAGGCTAGCAAAACTTAACAATCTCTATAACACATAGAAATATCCTTGAAGTCCTCATTTTACTCTAACTGACTCAGGAAAGTCATGCCTGGTTGGAACATGACTGAGACAGAAGATGTCCAGGCACACCACTTTATAAAGATAGTTCTGTGGTTGTAGAAGTTTTAAAAGACCAGGCTCTTATTCCTGTGATGCTCAGTAAATGAATAGCAATGCAGTGCACCTGGACAAGTCCTGGGGGTAATATCATGGCGACTCTTGGCTGGCCATGGAGCACTGGCTTCAGCACTGACTCCTCTGTCAGACAGGACACCAGTTCTTTCTCGCCAGTAGTTATCAGATGTTTTACTGGAAGCTCAACTAGCCTTTCAGTCCTGCTCCTTCCTCCTTCTTCTATATCAGCTCTAAATTACATCTTTCATGAAACTGGTTTTCTTCACTTTCTGATGAAAATGAAATTGATGAAGGACAGTCACTGGGAAATCTGAGAATTCTAGTGTAAATGGAAACTGCAGAAACAATGAACTTTGTTGAAAATTTATTTATTCATTCATCTAAACAATTGTTCCAAACACATATAAAAAGCCTACCTAGACAGGCATCATGCCTCTTCCTATCGAGATGACTAAGACAGTTTATACTCTGAATAAATTTATAGAGTGGAACAGAAGTTCAGAACTGCAGTGTGTGAGTGATTAAAATGTTTTAAGGTATATATGAAAAGAAAAAAATGATCCATTGTAACCTTCTATGACAGTTAAGTATCAGAAGGCATCAGGCAGATGGATGTGGAGTGAGTGAAGGGAAAAGCGATGCCACACACAGAGACACAGAAGCACAATTCTGAGCCAATATGTTCTGTAGGTTAAGAAAGTCAGCACTGCAGAGAAAGGAGACACAGAGTGGAAGACCAAAAATAGCACTTAGGGGGTCATGTTTTTTTGTACTATCATCAGCATGACATTCAAAATCTAAATTTGAAAATTATAAATATGAAATGACTACATAAAACTCTAACCTTTACTTTTTTCATCTCTAATATGGAGAGCATAATGATGTCATTGAAATCAAGCTGTCAAAATAAAGTGAAAAAAATGAATGCAAATCACAAAGTATAAATCTACTACATACTCTGTCAATATTGCTAACTTTTTGACAATGATAATTTTCATTGTCATGTTTTTATTATTAATACTGATTAATATGACTCACTGTGGAAAATCTATAAATCTAAGGAAATAACATTAATATACATCCTTTCCCTCTTTTAACTATTTTAATCAAAACACTTAAATTTCACATATAAGTTTTTAGTTCTTTCAGTCATTTTATGGAGCACATAATATGAAGGATGGAAAATTATCATTTTTTTCTGCTGTCTTTCACTAAATACTACTTTTGGAAGTACTTTTTTACTTTAAATTGAAAATAGATAAAAGTATCACTTTAATAATTGTACAATATTTTCTTAAATATGGACTTTGTAATTGAACCATTCATTCATCTGCAATAATGATCGTTTTCAATTTATCACTATAATAATCAGTTCCTAAACTTACAACACAACTCATTTCCTCCATCTCTGGCCTGAAGGGTTTCTTCAGCAAAATGTGGAAACACTAAAGGGTCTTTGTGCTTTTGTAACAAATTGACTTTGAAAGAGAGTGTATTAACTGACACAGCTAAAAAAGCAAGACATTTCATAATGTATCTCTTACTAACATTTAGTATTAAATCCTTCAATACTGCAAATATGGTGAAGAAATTTAGTGTATATTTATTTTAGTTTTATTATTATTACTAGCAAAATTGAGTGATTTTCCTATGCTTTTTTGCTACTAGCATTTTTTGGAAAATTAAATCTTTACATTCTTAGTGGAATTTTGTATTCTTTAAGGGAATTATGTCTTTAAAAAATATTTACATGACCTAGTATATAACAAATATGTAAACAATTTTTATTCATTGCTGCCATTATTGCAGATCTTTTCTGCAAGTTGTCATTTATCTTTCCTAATTGTAAGTTGTTTTGTGCTATTAGTGTTTATTATTTAAATATCTTTTTGTTTTTCTAGATAAAAACAATATAGTTTCACTGTGTATTGGGTAAGATATATAAAATATAAAGAATCACTTAAAAACAATTGAAATTCTACCACTAAAATAACAACAAAGAAATAGAATGAAAGCTTTCTATCTACATATGTATATAAACTATATGTGAAGGTAACTGTCCATATATTTATATTGTCTTTTAATAATGAATGAGTTATGTTCAGTATGTTATTTTACAGTCTATCAATGTACAAATCATATTGAATGTTTTCCTATGACAGTTAATATTCTTTAGTATATTTTTTAATTTATTTCAACTCTGGAATGCAAATATATTTTATTTAACTAACTCATTTTTATATATTTACATTATGCTTTATTACCTATTGATTGCAATTATTTAACATACATAAGCCTTAAAGGAGCACTGTGCTATCGATACATACTTTAAAATTTTAGATGTGTAATTACTCGCCCAGTCTCTGGTATATAACATGAAATCCTCCTATTATTTATTCAGTGTTTGTGTGCTTACATTATTTCACTTTTCATCAAAATAAGCATTGTCAGATTTTAATGTTTACATTACGTGTAACTTCTTTATTAAAATTTTGCATTTGCTTTCCGATGGCTTTAGACTTTTTACCTATTTTTCATTCATTTGCTTTCTAAACCTATAAATTGAAAGATTACAAGTTTACCTAATTTTCTCTCATGTAATTTGTAAGAATCTCTTTTCATTAATTTGTAACAATTATCTCCATTTATGCTTCATACTTTTATTTCTATTTCATGTTTTTGATAGTTAGATCTTTTTAACCTTTCATGGTCAATTTAGTTTTTCCTTGTGTGGATTCTGATTTAGAATACAGGCTGATAAAGGTCTTCTGAAGCTGAAGCTAATGCTAGTACGTAATACTAAATATCTGAATGAAATACAGTTTTTCAAATTCAACTGTGTATCATTTTTTATTTGACGCTTATATTGAATATATTTTACTGTGTTGTTTACGATGCAAAGGAAACATTCATTCTTCCCTTATGTTGCTGATGAGCTGCCTACACAATTCCTCTTCAATGCACCTTGCTCTTGTGTTAATTACCTCCCTAACAAAAGACTGCAATGTATGTGCAAACAGACTGAATACAATATTTTAACTTCATGAGCAAATATAATAAAATATTACTAAGTGACATGAAATGTTTTACTATGCATGTACTTTGTGCATTTTTTAAAAAGATTTTGGAACTGTTTTAAATATATTTATTAATTTGTTCTTAATTTTTTAAGAAACTCAATTTGATTCAGATTTTTTTAGGGAGGGTGGGTACTAGGCATCGACCTCACTACCTTGTGCTTGCCAGGCAGGCACTCATGCCGCTGAGCTAAATCCCCAGCGATCCAGATATTTTTTAACATGAAAATTCACTACAATCCATAAGATATGTATTTGACATCTTTATTTAAAATATTTGTATTTTATTGATACAGTGAAATGTTTTCTAGTTGATTTTTATAAATGTAGAAATGTCATGAAAATTGCACTTTTGAAATTAATTCTACTTTAGCATAATTCATGATTGAGATATGGATTTAGATTAACATAAGTGCAATTGAAGTGGAATTGAATTTCTTTATATTTTTGAATCTATAGTAACAAGTAATATTCATTGCAAAGTATAGCATTTGTTATTATGATTATAGAATAAATACTGTTCTCTTCCCTCTATAAGAGCTTAAGTAATCCTCAATCTATGCCTTCTTTGAATATTGGAAAAACTCATTCATATAACTGTGCTGCTTTACAACTAGTTTGATAGTATAGCTTTCACAAAATTTCTTCTACTTACATTTTAATTTTCTCTCTATTTCAGATCCTTTATTTTAGCAGAAGAGGCATTTAATAATTTTTAAGTTAAAAGTATACTTTATATGTTAAAGGAATTATTATGATAGTATTCACCATATTAATTTCTGCTTATAAAAGAGTGTCCTTGTGTATCTGAAGTGGTTTTTCATTTCCTACTCCTAATACTTTTATGTGTGTTTCTGATATGTTTTCAATGATTGACACAACTTGTTTGTATTATTGATTTTTAAAAAGCAAACTATTGAGGATGTTAAAGAGTTTAACAATTATAGATTTTTTTTAAAACTTTTGATTGATTTGTACTTCTACAACTAACCACTTTCAAACTGGATGTGGAAACTACATTAGTTTATTTGACTATTTATCAAGTGATAATAATAGTCAATATCTAAATGAGCCTGATGCATGTTCTGTAAACATTAATCCACTGTGTCCTATCAGTTACTCTTGCAGAGAAGAATCTGTCACTCTCTTTTTGTTGTTGTTCATTTTATAATTACATATAGTATTATATCATAAAATATAAGCAACTAAAATTATAAAGAAATCAGCAAATATAACATTTCAATTTTCTGTATTTTACTGTTAGATTATTATAATAGTTTATTTGCAAAATATATTCATAAAAATATAAAGGTTATATTACAGTAATCAGATTTAAGATAGTTCATCACGTAAAATTTTGATTTAATAAATTAAGTTGATGAACTGTTTCTCAAAGCACTGTAATTCTATACATGTTGAAAATTATAAAGTTTTAACCATAAGGAGAATCAATATGTCATTTTGATGAAATGTCTATAAGAAAATAAACATAATAAAGTTACAAATAGATCATTATTTTTGGCTAGGTTTATTTTTCCCTAATTCTATAATTCTGGAAAATGAACATGCAACAGTCTTCTTGAAATTTTCATATTTCTGGGCCGGGGATTTAGCTCAGTGGCTTAAGTGCCTGCCTGGCAAGTGCAAGGTCATGAGTTCAATCCCCAGTACCAAAAAAAAAAAAAAATTTATATTTCTCTGACAAATTTTTATTATAAAATAATCAAAATATATTGCATTTTAGTAGGTTTTTATTATTGCTTTCTTACAAATATGTGCACTAAGTTAATTGCAACAGTACACTCACCATATTTTTCAAATTTACTAGAAAATTCACTTGACCATGTTATGTGAGCGTATATCAAAATTTGATGGGAGATACATTCATTTCTGTCAATTAAATAATACAATCATGGAAATGATTACAAATATTCAATTGCCCCTCCATAACGGAGAATTATTTTCAAAAACTAATTGTTTAGCCTCTTAGCAAATAAAACATCACCTTCACTTTGAAGGAATGGTTTTGAATTTTGATTTTTCTATTTTTTCACTATTTTATTCTAAAATAATTGTATATTTGCATCCAGTTATAGGAAATAATACATAGAAATCTTATGTATCCTTTACCAAAAAGCAACATCTTTAAAAACCGTAGGACAATGTTACAATGAAAATACTGTAATGGACGTTTAGAATATTCCACCACTTTGAAAATCCCTCATGTAGAACTTTCACAGCCCTCACACTTCCTCCCAAGCACACCTTCTCCATAGCCACTGGCAGCCCCTGTCTGTTGTCCATTTTTATAGTTTTCTCATTTAAAGAATATTCTATAAATGAAATGATACAGTATTGCTTTATATTCAACATAATTTTCTGGAAATGTACATAGCTCATTAGATGGTATCAATAGCTTGTATTCTGGGTTACTGAAAAAGTGTTCTAAAGTACAGCAGTGAAACATGATCCCTATACTGAACAGATTGTGATCATCTGACGGATATCTGGATTGCTATGAGTTTGAAATTCTTATGACTAGAGTAGCTATAAACACTCATGTTTTTGTTTTAATGTAAGTTTTTTTTCTTTGAGATAAATATCTGTAGGTACTCTTACTGGGTTGTGGGGTATTTTCATATTTAGTTGTTTTAAATAACTTCTTAACTATTTTCTAGATCAGCTCTGCAGCATACATTTGTACCTGCAATGTCTTTAAAGTTACAGTTGCTCCGATCATCATCAGTACTTGGTGTTGCCACTTTCTCTACAAATTCTGATGTGTATACATTGGTGTAACTTGCAATATGAATTAACATTTATAAATGAGTCCATTGTGGACATATATGCCTGTAATCCCATCACTTGGCAGGCTGAGGCAAGTTACAGCTCAGCCTAGTCATTAAACAATTTACCAAGACACGGTATCAAAATTTTAAAATGTATAAATGGCTGGGGATGTAGTTCAGTATGAAGGTCTTGGATTCATCGCTTAGGACTATAGATGGTATGACAATGATAGTGATGGAAAGAACACATATATATGCATTTCCTTAAAGATTAATTACAATGAATTTTTTCACCTTTTGCAAAGTTGTGGTTTAAATAAGTATTTTTTTGTGTGTGTTATTGTAATCATTGTTATAATTTGGCTAAATAAAATAATTCTTTTTCTCTTTTCCAAATTTTTTACAAATCTTAATATAAAGACATATGTTTTTATGAATGTTCTGAGAATTATTTTTTTTTTTACTTAGGGATTATTTAAAAAAGTCATATTTCCTTTAGCTCCAACATGTTTATTCTTCCTCTAGTATTTCCTTGAATATTATTTTACTGTCATTTGCTTTTTTCAGTCACTCTGGAATGTCTATTAAGTACATTTTATAATTTGTTTATCTCATCGTGATTGTATGTTTCATAATTTCTCCCAATAATTTGGGTATAAATCCTCAGTTCTATGCTAATTTACTAATTCAGGTTTCGTAAATTTCACACACTGTGATCCATACTCTTTGAATAAAACAATCATGGTTTACTCATTTTTACGAGTATTTATTCATTAATCAATGTTTTATGAGACTTTGAAAGTAACTAGGAGAAACAATTCATTGCTCCCCAGTTTATTCTGGACTGTATTTTGAGGAAGGAAACTACTGCTCTGATGCCTTGAATTCATCCTATTAATCCAAACTGTTTTGTGTACACATCTCCCATGACTTCCTCTGCTTACCTATTCAAAGAGGCAAAGTATTGCCCTGCCTTTCAGTGATCGGAGAGTTTCCAGTTGAGTATTTCTGCTTGCTGCATCTTTGGCCCATTTATTATTTTTTAAAAGTTGTATTTCATTTTTGCAATTTGCACTTGATACTGTAAACATTGTCTGCTTTGGAGAAATATTAGATGACTTGTATCACAATTATTTTGTAAATATGACTTTCCTTTTATATTCACATATTTTGGCATGTTAAATATTACTATGAAATACACATTATTCACCAGGTCCTGACTAGTATTTATCCTTCAGCAACTTTGCATTTCCCATGGTGCTTGTTAGTGAACGTTGATATCAAAGAAGACACGGCCCCTGGTCTTCTTGATAGCAAGCACAGAGCACTTGATCCTTCTCTTACTTCCTCATCACACCTATTAATCTCACAACATCAGAGTGACCTTTTGATCTTTCATATATGAAAGCATCACTCTGTTGTTTGAAATTAAGGTGAATTTCTTAATATACGCAGCAAATCCCTTAGCATAAAAATAAAAATATACTATTGCAAAATGTACAGAACTTTGACCACATGCTAGTGTATTTTTTTACTTTGTATTTAATTTGGTCTTTAACACCCCTAATATATTGAATTTTTCAAGGTAGTTCTTTAGCCATGTCCAATATTTTTCCTTTGTCCCGACTTCTCATCCAATTTTCTTGTCCAACTATAACTTTTATCTCACATAGAATTCAACATTCTATTCTACCAAAATGGTTAAAATGCCTTTCAATATTTAACTAATATATTAGAGACATAATATGACATTGGGATTCAGGTGAATCTAGACAACTGCTGAAAGAATTCATATTAATGATATAGATAACCTTGGTTATATTTTCTTCTAAGTTCATAGCGATTTTGTAGAAATCTTTACTAATTCTCTTAGGCACCAAGAGGCACTGCAGTTCAAGGCAGAATATTCCATGGAAATAAAACTCAGTTCAGTATAATTCAAGGTGATAATTGGATCTCATAAATGTTGTTAGAATTCAAGTTCTATGGTTTAACTGCTCTTCCTCATTTTTCTGAAATTTGCATTCTCACAGAAAAAGTAGAAATATAAGAGAACACATACAAGGAAACTATTACCTAAAATACTTTATTGATCAAAAAGGGACTAAAGTACTAGCCATAACTGTACATAGCTGTGTATATAGACTTTTCTCCAAAAGAGGAGTCAGTGCTCCTATAATTTTCATTCTGTGTTGAAGCAAAAAAATTTTGGATTGTTAAATATATAAATAAATAATGCAATAAAATATATTGTGAAAAACAAACAGATTTAAATGCTACTCTCTTATTCACCTTTTAAATTCTACACAGGCAAGAAGGATTCATGAAAATTAGCAGAATCATTACATAACATACTTTGCATTACAATTATATATGTGTATACTTCTAGAGATTTTATGAACTCACTTTTATCCATTTTTAATGAGTTCATTTGCATTTTCCATGCTTCTCAAAGCATAAGAGTTCTCAGCAATGTGATTGCCTTCCAAAAGGTCTCCTTTCATGTTCCCTTAATGCTCATGATTTTGATCTGACAAATATATTATATAGGTTAATTAGAAATGCAAGATCTTAAATGTGTCTAATTCCTTAACAGTAAGAAAGAACCTGAAAAAATATTCAGAGTGTGATTATTCATATGAAGAATTTCTCTCCATGTCTATATGGAAGATTTACACTTATGGCTGTAGGAAACTGGACAAGGATAAATGAGTTTATCCTCATGAGCTTCTCCTCCTTACCTACAAAGATACAGTCATTGCTCTTTGTGATATTTCTCATCATCTACCTGGCCATCCTGACGGGAAACAGCCTCATCATTCTGGTTACCTTGGCTGATCCCATGCTGCACACTCCCATGTACTTCTTCCTCAGGAACTTGTCTTTCTTGGAGATTGGCTTCAACCTAGTTATTGTCCCTAAAATGCTGGGAACTCTGCTTGTCCAGGACACAACCATTTCCTTCCTTGGCTGTGCCACTCAGATGTATTTCTTGTTCTTCTTTGGGGTGGCTGAATGCTTCCTCTTGGCCGCCATGGCATATGATCGCTATATAGCCATCTGCAGTCCCTTGCATTACCCAGTCCTCATGAACCAAAGGACGTGCACCCAACTGGCTGCAGCTTCCTGGTTTCCAGGACTTCCTGTAGCCACTGTGCAGACCACGTGGCTCTTCAGTTTCCCATTCTGTGCCTCCAACAAAGTAAACCACTTCTTCTGTGACAGCCCGCCTGTGCTGAGGCTGGTGTGTGCAGAAACAGCCCTGTTTGAGATCTATGCCATTGTTGGAACCATTCTGGTGGTCATGATCCCCTGCTTGCTGATCTTGTCTTCCTACACCCGCATTGCTGCTGCCATCCTCAAGATTCCGTCAGCTAAAGGGAAGCAGAAAGCCTTCTCTACCTGCTCTTCTCACCTCCTTGTTGTCTGCCTTTTCTATGTATCTTTAAGCCTCACATATTTTCGGCCCAAATCAAATAATTCTCCTGAGAGCAAGAAACTACTGTCCTTATCCTACACTGTTGTGACTCCTATGTTGAATCCCATCATCTACAGCCTGAGAAATAATGAAGTGAAGAACGCCCTCAGCTGGACCTTCCACAGGGCCTTAAGCTTCAAAAACCACAACCCATAAAACATTTTCTCCCATTGTCCTTACTTCTCCATTGCACTGGAACTTAAATTCAGCCGTGGTCATTGGAAAACTGGAGGAAAAAGAATACCTATTGCTATCATCTGCCAAACTTTTCTGCCTTCCCAATATTGTCATATAATATTTCTTATAAATCCCATTGGTATTTGGGTACCTTTATGTTAACTAATCCCAGGCATTTATTTTCCCAATGGGCACAAATGTGGCATATACCATAATGATATAAAAATGTAGGTAATATGAACTCCAGGACATAATCAGGGAAAGCCATCAAAAAATACCGGGTCATCTTAGCCCTTGATTTTACTTTGGTCTACTCTGTGTCCATAAGCAGGAGGAAAACCTGTAAGCTTCCTAGCACTAAATTCTTCTTCTTCTTTTATATGATTTCACATGTCCATGAGATATTGCTGGCTCTTGAGTTTGTTAACATGTAAAATGGATAGAAGAAGGACATCACTAATTCCCATATAAATATCAGTTGACTCCTTTCTCAAGCAGGTTTTCCCAGATGGAAAGAGTTACTTTTATTTCACTCCTTCAAATCCATTTGTAGATTCTTCAGCATCGTCCAAATAATTTCAAAATTTTAGAAGTATAACTTCTATTGTAGTACTGTTTCATTTAAGGCTTGTCTTGGATCATAGAGAAATCCAATGTGTGACCTTAAGACAACTCTCTTATACTTGATTTCATGTGTTTAAATTTTTAAACTTCATGTATTGTTGGTGTGAAAGCATGAAAGTGTGTGAAACACAAATTCATGGATCCTGGATCTCTTTACTCAGGGACTAGTGACCAAGAGAAACTATCAGGTTTAGCTCCAGAGTTATCTCATGCTTTCCCCCAATACACAAGATTGTATAACTTAAGCCGGACCCAAACTGTGACATAAAGCAGCTCTGACTCAATTTATCATCTCCTCTGTGTCAATCCTGAGGGCCCAATTTCCAACATTACAATGCTGTAATATCTTTCTTTTCTCCAGGTATAAGCATATGGAACTTACAGATAAGCTTACTGTGCCTTACTTTTCTTTTTATCTTTTAACATTCATCAAATATCTCATATCTTATTTTAATTGATGCTGCCACAATGTCTTAAATATGTATTACATATGATTGTATATATACATATTTATTATTTGCATTTTTAGACGCTGAATCAGATTCAGATGATCCAAAGATCATATAGCCATAAAGTTAGAATGGTTGGATTTGAGGCTGAAACTCTTTATATTTCTTTTTAATTTTTTTATTTTAAAGAGAATAAAACAAAAGAAGACAGAAGAGAAAAAAGCAAATCAGAACAGAAGAGTACAAGCAACACAAGACTTCACAACAAGACAGCAGAAATCAACAGTTGTTTTCTTCCAAATAGTTATCCATACCTTCACACTCAATACAATCAAACAAAACAAGATAGTGTAAAGCCAATAAAAACCAATAAAAAAAGAATGAAAGCATTATGGGAGCTCAAAACAAGACAATAGGAAATCAACAATGGCTACTATAATGTTTCTTGTTCTCTTCAAAATAGCTGTCCATACCATCATACACAATGAAATCAATTAATAGAAAACAGACTAAAACCAATCAAAACAAAAGACTGAAGGCATTATAAGACTTCAAAACCAGATAACAGGAAATGAATAATGGTTACTATAATGTCTTGTTTTCTTCAAAATAGCTGTTCATACCATGACACACAATAAAATCAAACACAAAGAAGAATAAAACCAATTAAACAAAAGAATGAAAGTATTATAAGACTTCAAAACAAAATAATAGAAAACCAACTATGATTACCATAATACATCCCATTTTGTTCGAAATAGTTGCCCATGCCACCAGACACAGTAAAATCTAACAAAACGAGACAAAACAGAACCAAGCCTAGCAAAATTGTGAAAGCATTATGAGAGTTCAAGACAAGACAATAAAAATTAACACTGGGGTTGGGGATTCACTTCAGTGACACAAACACCTGCCTGACAAGTACAAGATCATGAGTTTGAAAAAAAAAGTTAACATTGGTTACCACTTTCTTCTCCTAGGTGTTTCCTTCCTTCTTTCTTTTTAAAAACTATTTTATTTATTTATTTATTTATTTATGATACCAGGGATCGAACTTTCAACCTTGCACTTGCCAGGCAGGCACTTGTGCTGCTAAGCTAACCCCCAGTGGTTTTTTGCCTTTTTGAGACCGCATCTCTCTATATAATTCAGGATGACCTTGGGCTCACTTTGTAATCTGGGTTGGTCTCAGATTTACAATAATCCACTTACCTCAGCCTCTGGAGTGCTGGGATTGCAGGCATGAACAACCATGCCCAGCAAAGTTGAATTTCTGACATCAGCTACAGTCATCTTTCTTTCTAACTTAGCTATGAGTTTATTAACAATGCAATAGAGTTAGTACAATCTTTAAAAATTGAGCATGTAGTTTTATAACAAAATAATTGCGAGGAAAATTTCCTAATCACTTGCCAAGGAATAATGTTTAGGGTACTCATAAACTTATTTCAAGTGATCTTTCTGATCTGATTCTGTAATGATCTTATATACATTGTATAGTCAACAAACCACAGTCAATGCAATTTAGGAAAGAACTGAGATGTGGACACAATGAAAAAAGTCACCTAATTCTCATTCACTGGAGAACACTTTACTTCTTATATTGATAATTGTAGTTATATTTTATGATCATTTTATGCTTCATTTTATCATTTAATATCATAACTAGAGTTGCAATATTAGACTGACAACAAGTTATTTAAAATACTAAAATAGTGTTCTGAACTAAAAATGGGGAGATCTATGCCGATTGTCACAGAGAATATTAACAAGTAAGTTGTGTAATAAAACCTCAATGCTAATTGTAAATTATTTTTCAGAGTGCTATAATTTTTATACTATTCAAATGTTATATTTAATTAATCCATAGTATGCATCAGCATGTATATAATTTATTTTTAAATTTTCCTACTTTCTTTAACTCAATCGTTTTTCATATAATCCAGTATAAACCTTGGTAAAGGTTTTCCTTCTTTGTATAACTAGTCACCAGGAAATGTAATTTGTTGCAGACTCTCACTTTTTTTTTAATGAAGAAATTCTGAAAAAGAAGGAAAAAACTGAGAAAAGAAAGAGAAAGTGGAAAACAACTTTTGTAAATAAAGGGAGGAAGAGGGATTGAAGAGAGGGTAGAGGAATGGGAAAAAAAAGAATCAACATATCTGGTACAGGTACAAATTCCCTATGATGAAAGTGGTCTTTATGTATACCTATACTGTACCAATACAATTAATTGATACAAAAATTAGAAATAAAATAACTGAGAAGATGTACCACATAAAAATTTCAAACTATTCTGTTTTCTGTAACTTCAAAGTATTGTCACGAGTACTTAGACTTGTGGTATCAACATATGTTGTACTCCTTTGTCACAACTATGTATCATTGTGTGATAAACTCACCTTCTACCACCTGATTGGTTAACAATCTATGCTATATTTCACCTTCAAATGTGGCACCTGAAGTCCATGTTCTTTACTTATTTTGACATAAAGTGTGTGCATTTATAGCAAAAATGAACAAAGTGCTGTGCTATAGCATTATCCATGATATTCAAAACAACAACATATAATAATTGCATTATTGTGATTTTAAGTGCCACTTTTGGTGACATCATAAATGCAAAGACTATGACAACTGCTTACTTTTGCTGTTTTAGCATAAATGCAATCATACTATATAAATGGGTAAGTATGATTGTGCTTCAATAAAACCTAATTTCTCGCTAATGACATTTGAATTTCATGAAATTTTTACAGGCAAACACATATTGCTTTGCTTTTTCTAACAACTAAAAGGGATTTATTTCTTTTTTAGTTTTATGTAAAAAAGCAAAGTAAAATTTTAAAACAAAACAGTATAACAGCAAAAGTTAATACATTGAATATTGTTATATTTAAAGTAGTTACACAGAGTAAAAGGTAAAATGTAAAAAAAGATCTTTGTAAACATCTCCTAGGTCTAATTATTGAAAAGCTTGGGTCTGTTTTGATATGTGTTTCTTGATTTTTTTTGAATAGTTGATCTGTCTACTTGTGACACTGGCATATTGAGGTACCCCATGAAAATTTTATTAGTTATTTTTATGTCCGTATTATTTGTTTTATATAATGGGGTACACTGCTATTTGGTGCATATGTATTTTTGATCATTATCTCTTCCTCTTGGATTGTTCCCTTAACAAGGATGTAGTGACCTTCTTTGTCCTCTTGATCAGTCTTGAATTCAAATCCACTTCGTTTGGAAGTAGAATAAGTACCCCTGAGTATTCCAGGTCCTTTCATGTGGAATATTTTTATAACCTTTGACTTTTACTGTATAAATTTTTTTTAGTTAAATGTGTTTCTTGTTGTAACATACTGTTGGATCTTGCTTCTTGACTCATTCTCCATTCAGTTTCTTTGGACTGATAAATCGAGACCATTTACACTCATAGTATATACTGATTTATCCTTGTCATGTTATTTTCCTGTTGGTTTCTTGCCTTTCCTCAATGATTTCTTGTTTTCTTTGTCTGGCAAATTCATTCTTCTGGTATTTGTGGAAATGCATTTTTAATTATCTCTTTGTATAATGTCCATCAGAACATTTTAGAGTACTAGTTTGAAGGTCATGAATTTCTTCAGGTGTTCTTTGTCATGGAAATATCTTATTTCTCCATCAATTTTTAAAGATAGTTTTGTGGGGTACAACACTGTGGGTGAGAGGTTATTTCCTTCAGGACTTGAAAATCTTTACTCAAAACACTGCTTGATTTGAGGATTTGTTTGTTGTTTTTCTTTTGAGCCAGAGTTGCTGTATAGAGCAGACTGATCTTGAATTTGCTCTGTGACTCATGGTAGGCTGAAACTCACAATAGCACTTCTGCATCAGCTACAGGTGTGCACTATGGTACCCAATTAATTTAAGTGTGTATGCTCTGAGAAGTGTGCTGTGATACTGATGGACTTTCCTTCATGTGTGATTTGTTTCTTTTCTCTAACACATTTTGACGTTCTATTCTTGTTTTGAATTTCTAGAATCTTGATTATTATATTTCTTAGCATATTTTTATAACAACTCACTATATTTATGTATGCTTCAGTTATCTGTATTCAAAATTCTTTTTCCATGCTTGAAAAATATTTTCTATTATTTCTGTGAACAGGTTTTTTATGTCATTTGTGCTAGCTCCTGATTTTTCATTGATGCCAGTCACTATTATGTTATCCTTCTTTACATCATCTAGCAGCTTTGGAATTGATTTTTTGTGACTTCCATGTTATTTTTAAGAACTCTTTCTTTTCATGATTTCTAACTGCAATCCTGTCTTCTAGATCTGATATTCTATCCTCATACTGATTCCTTCTGCTGTGCATATCTTCAAGAGAATTTAAATCTTTTGGATACATAAATCTGTTTCTTGGATTCCAGTTTTTCCTACGTCAGGCATTCCTCTTTTCATCATTTTTATTAGCTTTTTTATTTCTTTATCTATATCTACTCTAGATTCATTAACTATGTCATGCATTATTGTCATCATCTATATTTATTTTATAAATTGCTTCTGGAACAGATCAGGGAAAGCCAAGATGGAAGTTAAGCCCTCACCTGTGAGCCATTCAGACTGTGATTGGGGAGAACAAGGAAGGAAGCTAAGTCCCCACCTGTGAGCCATTTGGATTGTGTATCAGGAAAAACAAGGATGGAAGCTAAGCCCCTGTCTGTGAGCTGTCCATTGCCTAAGAGAGGGAGAGAAGAAAAGTTCCCCTACCACCATGAGCAACCAGATGATTCAAAGTAAATGTGTTGTTTGATTGACTTTGCAAACCTAATCCTGAGCAACTGTTCAGAGGACAGCAACAAGCAGTATAGCAACTATTTTAGTTTTCCTGCTCTCACCACTGTTTCAATTTGTTTTATTACTGTTTTATTCCCTTTAAAATTACATAGAAAGGGCCTGGGGATATACTTCAGTAGCACAGTGCCTGCCTGGCTAGTGCAGGGTCATGAGTTCAGTATCTGATGCCAAAAATAAAATAAAATAAAATAAAATAAGAGGAAAAAAATGAAAAAGTTAGTGGAATCCAAAATAAATATTGTGAAGATGAAAGGCAAAAAATGTCTAACAAGGGAAGATGGTAACCATTATTAATTTCCTATTACCTTGAAGTCCTGTATCATTTTCATTGTTTTACTTGGTTTGATTTATATTTATTTATTTTTATTTATTTATTTATATAATTTATATATATTTATTCTGTATTGTTTTGTTTGATTATATTATGGCTGATGGTATGGGAATTTATTTGGAAATTAATAAGATGTATTATAGTAGCTATGGGCAGCAATTTCGAATATAATGTGAGTCCTGTATCACTCTCATTATTTTGTTTTGATTCTTTTTATTCTGTTTCACTTTGTTTGGTTTTACTCTCTTTAAAATAAAATAAAATAAAATAAAATAAATAAAATAAAATAAAATAAAATAAAATAAAATAAAAAAGTTTCTGATCTGATTTTTTGCTAATGGCTCCTTCATTTGCTTTGTTAATTCTGCTGGTACCATTTCAGAGAGTCCATAAGGGTGGCTTTTGAATTGTTCTGCTTTGTGGCACCCTGAGTTTGCCTTTTGTGATCTGGCAGTCTGGGGTTGTATCATGTTTCTATATTTTCTTGTTTTCTAGTATATTGTAACTTAATTTCTTCATTGTTGCCTGTAAATTGCTAACAGTAGGTACTTCTATTACTAGTATCAAGAAATATTCCTGAAAGGATTAAAAGCATCATACCACAATGGCATATGAACTGTTTTTATAGCATCATAATTGTAATAGCTCATTGGAAATAGCCCAAACATACCTGAACTGATGAATGGAAAGAAAGATGTGGGATTTTTTTTTAAAGTACAATGGAGTAATATTCAACCATAAATAAACGGGGACTTAAGGCATTTCTAGGTAAATCATTGCAGTTTCTGATCATAATCTTAAGCAAAATAAACTGAGCATGGTTGTGTAAATATATTATTTCTCAGGTGTGAGAAACCAACAGGGTAAATAACTTACAATATGTGTAATATATATCATGGGATAGTAAGAAAATGTTCAAATGGAAAGAAAAAGAAAAGGGGAAAGGGAAAGAAAGGAAGGATAAAGGAAAAAAGAGAAAAGCAATAAAAAATGGAAACAAAGCTTTTTTAAATAATGAGGAGAAGAAGGGTTGAAGGCAGGAGAAGGGAATGGAAAAAGAAAGAAGAATCAACATGTATCACATGTTGATGTGATACATGTGATACTTATGATGAATGTTATCATTATGTATATATAAAATATACCAATAAAACAAACAAAACACATTGTGAAAAAGCTAAAAAGTCCATTTTTTACCTCATTGACATTATAAATACTGGAAGGAGTTGGATATGGCACTTCGGCTGTACTTTTTCCATACCACGGTAGGATCATGAACTCTAACATTAAAGTTCCTCAGTGTTAACAACTCTGCCTGTGATATAGGGAAGGTTATTTGAGACAATTGCTTTCTTTTCTGTAACTTGAGGAGAATTAAGCATGTACTTCCCATCCCTGATGAGAATTCAGTGAGACAGTATATTTCAATCATTAAATAACTAGGTGGGGAACATGGTAATTTCTAAACAAATGCTAACTGTTATGATGCTCTTACTGGCCCTAGTGGTGCTGTTGATGAAGACAGCAATGGAAGTAATATGGCATGACAGAGAAACCTAAAGGAACATTAAGATGTTGTTTTAGTTAATTTTCTTCCATTGTACAGACAAAATATCTGCCTTGGTTACTTTTCTGTAGTTGCTGGAACACTCAAGATGAAGGAAAGACAAGTTTATTTAGCTTACAGTTTGTAGAGGTTTCAATACATAATCAGCTGGCTCCGAGGCAGGGTGGCATGGTACCAGGGTAACACTTCAAGGCAGTAGCCATCAAAAGCCATCAGAGCAAAAGTAAAAATAGCAAGCCTCTTTTCCTCTCTCATATTGTACAAAGGTCACCCCATCCCAGGGCCAGCAAAGCACTCACAAAATCTCCTTGTCATCCTCTTGCACAGGATGAGGATATTCACAAAGTAGAACCCTGGCTCCATGATGAGTCTCTTAGTTAAATTTCTAAACTGCTCAAGTTGACACAATGTATCAACCATAACAATAACCAATAACTAAAGTTAAGAAAGGAAAGGCTTCTTTAGCTCAAAACTTGTAGAGGTTTTCATCCATAATCAACTGGCTCAAAGGCAGAGTGGCATGGCAGACCAGTAAAAGTTCATGTTGGCAGAATGCAGCAAAAGCAACAACAACAAAAAGGAAGAACAAGCCTGTTTTCCTTCCTTATACTGTATGAAGTTTAGTCACCTTAGGGTGAGTATAGCAGTCACATCCCCAATCCCAGCACTATACATAAAACAATCACAAACTATAATCAGCTACCTCCAAAAAACCTGCCTCCCATTACTGAGTGAGACTTCAGGGAACATTCAGTACAAACCAAAACAGATGCTAAGGTAAGTAGGAATTAAATCTTGAAAGAACTTCTATGTTGAACTGTTTTAACACTATTCTGTAAACTATGTAAATGAGTTTAAGAGTTTTCAGCACAAGAAAACCACAGATCTATATTTTAGACTATTACTTTGGCAATAGTTTTAAAAATTTGTTACAAGAAGACATGATCTGTAATATGGAGTGAAGTCAAAGACTTCAAATATAATAAAAGTAAATGCAAGGAAAGTCAATTTATAAACATCAGAATTTGAACACTTGCATTAAGGAGCCCACAGAGGAGCCATTAAGTGGCAGTGACAGCTTAGAAGAAATTACTTCCACTCTGGACAACAGTCCTGTAAACATGCAGCCAGAAGTTATTGAGGTTTGAAGGTGTCTCCTTGCCCAGATGAGAGCACCTGGAGTTGGAGCTCTACATTAAGCAGTCTCACCAAATATGATCCTGGATAATCACTTACACTTTCACTCAAAGCCCATGATAGACCATTGGGAGGTCAGACAGCTGTGCTCCCTCAACAGTATACTACCTCATTAACAACTTTTAATGAGGTCACAGCCACTTACTAGTTAGTAGATTGGTTTGTCTACTGTCAGGGTTAGTAGACAGGTTTGCCTCTGTCAGGGGCAGAGGGCCATGAAGACAGAAGTCAGTGATGACACAACTCACCCAAAGTATGTTGCATTGGAAGAAGAAAGAAAGATCTAATACAGACTTCAACTCTTCCTCTGTTACTTCTTCAGGGTCCATCCTAGCTTGGGAAGATTTTGATTTTAACATAGGTATGTATGGAGCAGCTCCTGGGAATGGACGACTTGAATACAGAGCCAATTGGTTAGCCTTATACTGGTTCTTTATCTATAAAGAGTATTGAGGTAATTGAATATTCTGCAAGTTTTTTGTACGCTAATGCAAATTGAATACTGTTCTCCAAACGTTTTATCACCTACTGTCTACAACCATACATTTTTTTCTATTCTCCTACATACTCTAATGGAGAGTTTTTATGTGTTTTAAAAATCTTTCCAATAATATTCATTTGAAAGTTCAGACATTGGTACACTTCTTATGTGTTCCCTGTGTGTCCTCACATACATCTATTCCCAGGATTTGAACAACTCCCTCCTGTAGAAGCTGAAAGAGCATTAGCAAAGATGCTTGAAACTGGTCTCTCTACTGCCAACCATGTGCAATCATACACTGACTATTAGTCTAACCTCCTTATTCACCCCACCTTACTTTCCAAATACACGTGCTGAAGTCTGTCAGTATTGTTTAAAAAAGTTAAGCTTCAAACTCATCTGTAGAATTAAACTAACCTTTTTAGCATTCTATACTAATCCTTTTACAGTTCAGCTCTACCTTTTCATCCTGACTTTAGAGCACACCATATCCCAGAAATATATTAGAATGAAGGCTTAACTGTTGTCATCCTATTTATCTTCCTACACCATGTATTTATAGTTAGCCACTTTTATTCCCATAAAAAGGTGAAATCTGAAAAACTTCTTTTCAATTCTTGTTACCTGCTAATAAGAAACTATTCAAGTTTACACAAATTACTCTAAATATAAATCTTTCTATTGATTTGTATGTAAAGCTTAGTATAAGGTTTGCTTTGTTACTATGAAGATAAAATGATAATAGTAAACCTATTGTGAAAGTGATAAAAGGCCAATTGCCCTGTGGCAGCAGAGGTACAGGAGAGCTACTCAAACATTAACCAGGCACTTCCACTTGTAGAACATTCTTACTGTTTCTATTCTTTATTATTCCTTCCAATTCATTGGTAGTATATCAGTAATGTAGAATTATCCACATATGCATAATGCTATTTGTAATATAAGCAGGTTATCAGGTTTGCTCATTTTCCCAGTAAGTAGGGTTTAGAAAGCAATCCTAATGTAATTTCTGCCAAATATGAGCCACTGATTTGTTGTTCAAATTGGTTATCTTCAAGCACACACCAAGAAGTAACAACTAAAATCTTAGGTTAGAATTGAGGTTTGTCCAAATTTTTTATCCTGTTCTTTTCAGTACAGCATATTACTTCTCTAAAATATAAAATAGGAGCTAGAAAGAAGTCAGGAGAAAATGAAAAGAGTAATTTATTATGTGGAAGGCCAAAATTGTAAGGGAAGAAACATTGAGATTAAAAGAAATAGCTGGATGATATACTATTATATATGGTGACCTAGATTTTGAGATCATTGAAAAGGCTCCAAGTTATGTTTATTCTCTAAAACTACATGTAATGAACAAGTCTTCAATAAAAGGCATAAATTATTGTATATTTATATTTTTTCCTCTATTCCTCTATTCTTCTACCACTTTATGCTTCATGCTAACTTAACTGCCACATGTCATTTAAGATTTACTTCTCATGCATTCCCCTTTAAGATTATCTGATGAATTTCTCTAGAAGAATCTGAAAACACCCATCTTTGTATAAAGTATTTCATATATGTGCTTCTTAAGTGTTATAATGATTGCAATTATATTTTTATATTCAAACACTAATGGACACAGTAATGACAATTTATTTGTGACATCAGCTGGTGTTTGTCACATACTAGTAGGTGCTCAATGAACAATAAAATGGATATGAAATCCCCAAAGTATGCCCTTAACCCTGTTATTACTCCAAAATATGAATTCCACGTTTCCTACTGTCTCCAAGACACTCCACTCAGCAACCAGAGCTGGTGTGAAGCAACAACAAACTCCCAGACAGTTATTAACCCAATGTCCACATTTTGTACAGAGATTTCTTGCCACTTATTCCTGTCTTTGATCTAAACTTTCATTGGCATTTATCTTCATTTGATCATTGAAAATTTATATAGTGGATCCTGTTTATGCAACAATGACATGGTGCTGCCCTCTATGAGCTTTGGCTCCACTGAGCGAATCAGATAAGAGAAGGAACACCCACAGAACAAAAAGACAGCATGGTGCAGTGGTTTACTGTGTTAAAATTCTACACTAATTACTACAGTAGAAGAGCAGTAAATGTTCAGCCAGCCACCTAGACTCAATTTTTCCTTGGCAAAATTCATTCTATTGAAAGTTAAGCCCATTTCCATTTTCATTGTTACAGTCATCTTAGCCAGACCTGTACTTCTAAAGCCCTATCATAAAGACTTGCTAACTGTTTTCATTGTTTTAATGCTCACTTCCCAATCCTTTATGCATACTGTTATACTGCTATCTATTTACTTATCAGATGAACAATTATCTTCCATCAGGTATATTATAGTCCAAAGTAAAAGATAGATATTAAATAAAAACTACATAAATTATACAGATACATAGGTATGTGAGTATATATGTTGTATATATAATTATATGTTTCTATATTTGTTAGGAAGGAAATAATAACAATGGTGTGGGAAGCTAAAGGGGTTTTCTAATTTATATTCAGGATCAAAGAAAACTTCATTAGAAGGTAACTTCTGCTGGCATCAGAATATTATGTACAAGATGACCAAGTAACAATTAAGAATAAAAGTACGGAAAGCAAAAACACTAATACATATAAATATGTAAGGAGGTAATTGCCTAGAATGTGTTGTTGCCAGTAATAGCGGTGACCTATTATCATATAGTGACCTGAACCTTCCTTTCCTGCCTTAATGGCAACTTCAAGTTCTAAGTCAAACACTGTCTTTATGAAAATTTCTTAAACATAAAATGAGCTACAACTTGGCATATTTATTCATGGCACTTTGTTTCCGTCTCACAGCATTAATTCAGTGTTTTAACTAAAGAAATGTAGACATGGAAAAAATGTCTCCAAATGGCAAGGTTAAGAAATAATGGAGAATTTCTATGAATAGTATGCATAAATTCCTCCATGCTAATGAGTAAGAGCCTCAGCCAGAAGAGAAACCATGCCTTCCTGTGAGCCAGCTGGTGCATGGGGTGAAAACACAGAAGAGCATTCCCCTCTCAATCCCCAACCCCCACTGATTTGGAGGACTCAGGCTGAAATGATAGCAACTGAGTGGAAGAGAACAGATTGATGCTTATGTTGTTTGGTTGACTCTGCAGGCCAGGGCCTAGTGGTCTGGGCATCTTCTTGGAGGATGGCAATGTGCATTGTGTCAACTGTGGGAGATTTCCTCCTGTCTTATTTTTTTTTTATTTTATTAAAAGAGAAAAAAATCAAAACAGAATAAAGGGTAGCAACAATGCAGAATTCCAGGGAAAAAAGGAAAAGAACCAAAAAAAAAAAAGAAAAGAAAAGAAAAACACTAAGAAATCATTACTTGACAAATTACTTACTCACATCTTGGAAATAGTTGTTCAAACTAAAAAATTATAACATGCAAAGTAGACATTCAAACAGTGATACTGTTAACAGTTCTGCTCCACGATCTGACAAAAACAGCAATATGGTCAACCATCTTACCCACTCACACATACATGCAATTATATCAGAAGGGTAAAATTAAACACAACAAAACAGAACAAAGTGGGTCACAAGAAAGTAATGTAAGAGACATAAATTTCAAAGCTAGACAATCGGAGATATTCACTCACTATCATATTGACTCTTGTTTTCTTCCAAATAGTTGTCCATATTGTCACATAAAGGGAATTCACATGAAACAACATAGTATGGAACTGATCTGAGCAGGATGATGAGGGCATTTCAGGTCTTCAAGACCAGACAACAGGGAAGCCAAGAATGGCTGTCATAGTGTCTCTCATTCTCTTCCAAACAGCTGTCCATACCTTCATGTGTGTTGAACTTAAAACAAAACGAGCTAAAATCACTTTGAACAAAGAATGATAGTATTGCTGGATTTCACCTCATGACATTAGGGAATCAGCACTGGGTACTGTAGTGTCTCTTTTTCTTCAAAATAGTTGTTCATTTCAACATGCGTTATATAGTTGGTTCTGGTAAACTGTTTATAAGCTCAACACATGCACAAGTCTCTAAATGTATATCTATCCTTTCTGTATTAGAGGGAAAAACAAAACAAAGCAAGACAAAACAAAACAATTCCTAGAAAAGCATGAAGGAAAAAGTCATATAAAACCACAATACAAGGTGATCTACAATGGTTACCATGATATCTCAGCAGTATATAACAACATTAATAAAAACAAAGCATTGGAGATATTATAAGACTTTAAAAGCAGGCAATAATCAAACCAGAGTGGGTATCTTAGTGAATCTTGTCATCTTCAGTGTAGTTGCCTATCCTCTTAGACTTGATGCTATCAATCATAACAGATTTGAATAAAATCAGTCAATACAAGATAGCACTCTATCGAACCAGATTCAAATAAAATCAGTCATAGTAAGACAGTACAAGTTATACAGGGCTTCAGATTAAGTTGATAGGAAATTAAGGATGATTACATATTATGTCCTTTATTTTTGGGATAGCTGACCATGTCCTCAAGTCTAGTGTAAGTAGACAAACTGGAACAGCATGTAATCCATCCAAGCAGAGTGATGAGAATAATGTAAATTTTAAATCTTGCTACCCCATTAACAATATCCTCTGCCTTCCTTTTTTTAAGACAGTTTCTCCCCCTTTCACTTCCATAGGGTGCACTGCTTATTTTGGGTCTCATTGCCTCCCTATATAGAGCATCTCAATGGACCCTATCTCCTGATCTACTCTGCCTGTGTTTCTCTCTGTTAGTATTTTGAGGCCTTCTATACTAGAGATTATAGCCAATCTTCTTGGCCTCATTTCTGCTATTCTATTTTTCTGCTATTGGTAGTCTATTTTTCTCTTCCACTCCACTGTCTGCCCCGTTCACTGAGGCCTCTCTGCCACTGTTCCTGAAATGCTTGTATTCTTTTTCTCTCTTTCTAAAATGTCCTTCAGTATTTTTTGTAGGGTTGGATTGGTGGTCACAAATTCTCCAAGTTCCTCTTTGTTATGGAAGCATCTTGCTTCTCCATTAATTTCTAGAGAGAGTTTTGCAGGACACATCAATCTGGGCTGGAGATTTTTCTCCTTCAGGGCTTGAATTATTTCACTCCAAGCTCTTCTTGACTTGATGGACTGTGTCGAGAAATCTGCCATGATTTTGATGGGTTTTCCTTTATAGGTGATCTGTTTCTTTTCTCTGATGGCTTTTAATATTCTGTTCTTATATTGAATTTCTGGGATCTTGATTATTATGTGCCTGGGTGTACCTCTGTTTGGGTTGTAGGTGGCTGGAGTTCTGTATGCCTCATATGTCTGCATATGATTTCCTTTTTCTATGTTTGGGAAGTTTTCCTTAATAATTTCTGTGACTAGCCTTTGCAGTTCTGTTTTGACTCCTGCTTCTTCATTCACATGCTTTATTCTTAAGTTATAGATCCTCTTGTCATCCTCTAGCCTTTGTATGGTTACTGCCTGCTCCCTTATTATTTTTAAGAGATCTTCCCTTTCATGATCACACATTGCAAGCCTGTGTTCAATTTTTGATAGTTTGTCTTTGGTTTCTTTCAAACAGTTTTGCCAACTTTCTATGGAGTCTTTAGTTTGCTGGTAATCTCTTTGAATCTGCTTCATGAATTTTAGGCTTTTTTATATTCTTCATTGAACATTTCTCTCCTTTTGTGTTTCTCCATTCTTCTGTTTGTGTCTTCTTGAGAGATGCCCAGCCTTTCTTTTATTAATCTACTTATCTCTTGTTTAACTTGAATTAATATTATAGTTTTGATCTCATTTACAAGGTCCCAAAGATATCTCTTTATGTCCACTGATATTTTGTTTGATGCTGCATGTTTGCTGCCCTCAATCTCTTTTTTATTTACCTCTCCTGGATCAATATTCTCAGGGTTGGGGGCTGGGGGCTTTTTCTTATTTCTCCCTGTCATGATTTTGGTTCCTTCTATGCAAGTGTATAGTGTAATTCCCAGCCCATTTTCTTGTTGGTTAGGGTTCTTCTGGAGCACGCAGGCAAGGGGCTTTTGCCATCTGCCATCCACTATCAGAGAGTGAAGTGCGAGCAAGGGTACTATACTCTGGCTCCTCCCCTCCGGGCCAGTCAACCTTCACGGGCCTTCACTGTGTCATTGTGCGCCGCACTCAGGGAACCAATTGATTTGTGATGACCCACTGGGTCCCAGCCCAGTCCAAGAAGATCCCTCCAATCTGCTCTGTGAGGGGAGCAACCAACTGAAGCCGCTTCCTTACAGAGCAAGGACTTTGCTGCCCAACTCCAATATGTCATTTAGTTGGTTGCCCCTTTCCCGCGGGAGGGTCCCATTCCCATCACTCACTGCATGTTGATGCTGTCCCTGAGGACTACTGGACTCCCCAACCTCTGAGCTCAGTGCAACTGCAGCATGAATTCACGGTGCCTCTGCGTTGGTCGCATGCAGGGCCAGTTCTGGGTGAGCCACGCGCAGGGCTGTCCAGCTCCACACTTGGGCCTCTCAAACCAGTTACTTTGGCGTAGGTTTGGTTGCTCAAGTGGATCTTGGGCACTAATTCAGGCAGCTTGGTGGGAATGCAGTGCTTGCCAATCTTAGCTTCTCTAATGGTAGCCCTGGAACCTCATATTTGAGCAGTTTCTTCCCCTTTAGTTTCTTCCTGGGTTTAGAGAGTCCATCTCCCTCTGTTTGGATCTCTCCAGGGTGTTCTATTCTGGTATTTGAGCTGTCTCTCTCAGATAGGCTCCATATCCTGCTACCTCTAGGTCCACCATCTTTGAAAAACCCTGTCTTATTTTTTTAAATCCAATGTTTTGTTCCATTTTTCTGTTTTGTTTTATTCCTGCATCTGGTAACCTGAACAACTATTTGGAGGATAATAATGTGCACTATTGTTCTGACTGTTTTGTTTTTTCCAATTTATTGTTTTGTTTTATTCAGTGTTATATTTTGATTGGTTTTATTGTTTTATGTTGTTTGTTTTGCTATGTCTGATGGTATGGACAACTATTGTGAACATAGCAAGATGTATTATGATAGCCACTGTTGGTTTCCTATTGTCCTATTTTGAAGTTCTATACCACTTTCACTGCTTTGCTTTGATTGGTTTTATTCCATTTTGTTTTGTTGGGTTCTATTCTCTTTAAAATAAAATTTAAAAGAAACAAATAATGGAGAAGAACCAATATATAGTTCTTTTCTAATTAAAGATACAAATATCTTTAACTATAAAGGAATACTTGCACACAATAAAAATATAGTTCAAATCCTTCTTTGTTTAGATAGAGATTAATCTGCATAGCTTTCAATTTTTTAGAGTTTAAAATGTCATTTCTAGAAAAAACAGCATAGAAATGGAAAATAATATCTTTACAGTGGAGAAACACTGCAGTCACTACCTTAATTAAGGATGAAAATTTATATAACAAATGTTACATTTTGTTGATATTTCACACTCTCATATATGTTATGATAAAAGGAACATCTTAGGTTATTATTCCTCCTTCACATCCAAGAAAGTATGATCATTAAAAATAAATAGATGGCTTTCATGGAAGACATTCTACAAAATACCTGGTCAATATTTACACTTTCACAAGGAGCAAATGTCGTGAGAATTAGGGCAATCCTGAGAAATGTTATAGACTGGAGAAAAGTAAACATACATGATAAGTAACTGCAATTTAATATCCTGGACTGAATCATGGAAAACAAAAGACATTTGTGAGAAAACTGATCAAGTAAACCATGTAGTTTAGTACATAATATAGCAATAATGCTACTTTTTGAATTCCATGAGTGAATCTCAGTCTGTAGGATATGCAAATTGGGAAATAGTGGATGAAGTATGTAAAGGATCTACCTGTATTATCTTTGTGACACTTCTATAAATCTACCTACTTTATTTTCACTTTTAAAAGAATTGTATTAGTAGATGTTTTCCTTCCATGTAGTTTACAATCTTTTGGGGAGCAGTTATGTAAACATTCTACAGCTTGTTTCTTTTTAAATTCCTCCCTTTGCCTCCACCCACCCTCTCACCTCTAGTTCCCTCATCCCAATTTTCATTCTTATTGATATTTTTAATCTTACCTCATGGTATGACATGTTTACATTCATTGAAGTGATTAGGGTCCTGTACTTCATACATCTTTATTATCCTGTGTTTCTTCTTCTCCTCCTCACCCTTCACCCAACTTGGACCCCTTCCCTACTGCAAGAGACCTATTTCTTTGTCCCTTTCTATCTGTCCTTTATTATGCTCTTTATACTTTTCCTCACACAAATGACAGATAATATTTAACCTCATGAGTCTGGTTTATTTTATTCAACATTATAAATTTTCCTTTTTCTAAAACAGAATGACTTTTTAAAACCTGAATTAAATAACATAGCCACATTTTGTTTCTGTCTCATACTGTTTGCTAGCTATTTCAAAATCCAATAGGTTTAATTTATATGAACAGAGAGCGGTAGGATTTATGTCTCCCCCTTACATCTTTTACTTGACAGTGATCACCATAAGACCAAATAAACAAGACAAATAATTTATATATTGTATTTTATGTGTTGGAGACTTTTTCCCTATGGCTTTCTATTTCTGTCTTTTCAGGTTGAATCAGATCCATTCATAAAATAACGGTTTTATGCTGTTCATCATTTACTTGTAGTTAGCAGACCCTTCACTGAAACATATATTTGTTTTACTTCTATAACCTAATGCTTATAATAGTACCTAAAATTTAATTGAAAATGTGTATGGCTAATGAACTATTATTTATAAGCCATTTCATTTTACCAAAATACTAACCATATGAAATAAGTATATTATAGTTAAGCAGCATGCAAACTGCAGCACAGAGAAGTTTAAAAAAAATTGCTGAGCACTACAGGCCAGAAGCTTCCAGAGATGGGATTATATTTAGGTCATTTTGACTTCAAACTTTTAGAATTTTTTTCTCCACACCATGGTACTTCTCATCACCTACAGCTTAGTTTTCCTTCTTGAATTTAATCATTTAAAATTCATCATGGTCTCACAAGACAGCAGAGCAAGAAAAGTCATGTCCCCATGAGGGAAGGAAGAAAAAGGCACTTAGGTAAATTCAGAAGTACCTTGGAAAAAGATAGTTCCCATCCTTCAACCAGACCTGAGGGAAAAAAGAGGCACAGCTGGGGACAATTCTACTAAAGTCAAGACAAGCCACACAGAGTGTTTACTCATCTGCCACAGGCAGAGCAGCATCTGGCTACAACCATTAACAGATCAGCTAGTGAAGGAACTCAGATTCCTGAACTGTCTTTAAAGACAGTTCTGTGGTCATAGACATTTGAGAAGAGCAGACTCTTAATCCTGGGGTGCTCAGCAAATGAATAGCAAAGAAATGATCCTACCCAAGTCCTGGGGGTTCTCTCTAGGAGCTTCTTGGCTAGAGTGGAGCACCAGCTTCAGCAATGCCTGCTCTGTCACAGAGCTGACACCAGCTCCTCCTCAGAGTACTTACCAGAAGTATTATGGGAAGTGCAATTAGCCCTTCAACTCTGCTCCTTTCTCCACTCTAATCACCTACCTCAGCTCCACACATTACATGTCTATCATAAAATAGAATTTCTGATGAAAGTGAAATTCTGACCAAGAAAGGATGGTCACTGAGAAAAGTAAGAATTCTAGTGAATAGAAACTCCAGATATAATCAACTTCGTTGAATTCATGTATCTATTCATGTATCTAAACAACTGTCTCAAAACACATATTAAAAGCTGATTCTAGAGAAGCAGTGGGCCATGAAATTTTCCTATTATTTGGTCCCACACCATTTGTGTGTTCTCATTATTTCACTTTTCCTCAAAAATAAGCATTATCATATTTTAATATTTAGAATAAGTGCAACTTCTTTATTAAAACTTTACATTTTTTTTTTTTTTGGTACTGGGTATCGAACTCACAATCTAGCACCTGCCAGTGCATTCCCTTTCTAATGGCTTTACATTTTTACCTGTTTTTTAAATCATTTGCTTTCTAAACCTATAAACTGAATGCTTTCCAGTTTTCCTAATTTTCTATCATGTAATTTTTAAGAATCTCTTCTCATTAATTTGTAATTTTTATCTCAATTTATGCTTCATACTTTTGTTTCTATTTCAAGATTTTGATGCTTCAACCTTAGTTTTTGATTGTCAAATTAATCTTTCATTGTATGGATTCTGATTTAAAATACAGACGCAAGTTAAGGCTAGCAAGTAATATTAAATATATGAATAAAATAATTTTTTTTCAAATTCAACTATATCTCATGTTTGTCATTTTTCATATTGAATATATTTTATTGTATTGATTAAAGTGCAAAAGCAGCATTCACTTTTCCCTTGTGCTGCTAATGAGCTGCCTATAAAATTCCTCTTTAATACACATTGGTATTGTGTTAATTATCTCTCTAACACAAGAATATAATATATGTGCAAGCAGAATAAATAAAATATTTTAAGTTTATGAACAAATATAGTAAAATACAATTAACTGACATGAAATGTTTTACTATGGATGCATATTTGCTTTTCTTCAGTAAAAATTGCCATTTATCTTTCCTAATTGTAAGTTGTTTGTGGTATTAATGTTTACTCTTCTAATATCTTTTCTCTTTTCTAGATAAAAAACAATATTTTCACTTTGCAGAAGGGGTTCCTTAGCCGTGTCCAATGTTTTTCCTTTATCCTTCCCTCTCACCCAATTTCATTTTCCAACTATATCTTTTTTCTCCAACAGAATCCACCATTCTAGATTACCAACATGGCAAAAAAAATCCTCTGGATAATTAATATAAAAGACAATATGACATTGGGACCCAGGTGAATTCAGACAAACTGCTGAATATATTGCTATTAATAATGTTTATAAACTTGATTGTATTTTCCTCTACATTCATTGTGATTTTGTAGAAATCCCCACTATCTCTCTTAGGCACCAAGAGTTACTGCTCCATTCCAGGTATAATACTCCAAGGAAACAAAGTAGAGTTCAGTATAAATTAAGGTGCTATTTGGAACCAATAAATGTTGTTCAGATTCAATGTCTCCAACTTAACTGTTGTTCCTCATTTCTCTAAGATCAGTGCACTCACAGAAAAATATAGAAATATAAGAGAACACAGATACAAAGAAAAGTATTAACAAAACTACTTCAGTGATCAAAAATAAGCTAAAGTAGAATCCATAACTGTACATAGCAGTGAATATAAAAGTTGTATCCAAAAAAGGAGTCAGTGATTCATCAATTTTCATTTTTATTCTGTGGTAAAGCAGGAAAACTTTTGAATTGTTAAATATATAAATAAATATATAATAAATAAATAAATAAATAATATATGATATATTAATATAATATAATTATTATATATTATATATTATATATTATATATTATATATTATATATTATATATTATATATTATATATTTTATACTTTATACATTATACATTATACATTATACATTATACATTATATATTATATATTACATATTACATATTATAATAAATATAATAAATAATAAATAAATAATATATAAATAAATAAGGCAGTGGAAATGTAAGTGGATCTCAATACATGCTACTCATTTATTCACCTTTCAAATTATAGATAGGCAAAAAACATTCATGAAGATTAGAAGAATAATTACATATTTCTCATTATAATTATATCTATGTGTATATTTCTAAATATTTGGGGAATCCACTTTTAAGTTTTTAATGAGTTCATTTAAATTGCTCATGCTTCCCAAAGGATACGAGTTCTCAAAACTGTCACTGTCTTCAAAAGATGCCCTTTCATGTTTCCTTGATACTCATGAATTTGATCTTATAACCCATAATCAGAAATCCAAGATCTAAACCTTGTCCAATTCCTTAACAGTATGAAGGAACCTGAAAAACATAATCAAAGTGTGACTACTCCTATGAAGATTACCTCTCTATGACTATATGGAGGATTTGTACCTATGGCCGGTGAAAACCGGACATAAATAAGTGAGATAATCCTCATGAGCTTCTCCTCCCTACCTACTAAGATACAGTCACTGCTCTTCCTGGTATTTCTCATCATCTACCTGACCACCCTGACGGGAAACAGCCTCATCATTCTGGTTACCTTGGCTGATCCCATGCTGCACACGCCCATGTACTTCTTCCTCAGCAACTTGTCTTTCTTGGAGATTGGCCTCAGCCTAGTCATTGTCCCCAAAATGCTGGGAACCCTGCTTTCCCAGGACACAACCATCTCCTTCCTTGGCTGTGCCACTCAGATGTATTTCTGTTCTTCTGTGGGGTGGCCGAAGGCTTCTTCTTGGCCACCATGGCATATGACTGCTATGTAGCCATCTGCAGTCCCTTGCATTACCCAGTCCTCATGAACCAAAGGACACGCACCCAAATGGTTGCAGCCTCCTGGTTTCCAGGACTTCCTGTAGCCACTGTGCAGACCACGTGGCTCTTCAGTTTCCCATTCTGTGCCTCCAACAAAGTGAACCACTTCTTCTGTGACAGCCCGCCTGTGCTGAGGCTGGT